>JAANYP010004493.1:0-280000 GCA_020465985.1 Centrapalus pauciflorus | reverse complement strand
AAAAGTAACCCTAATTAGGCATGAAAGACCAAAACCAATTCTGGCCCAATTATGCGGATCGCGGCCCGCACTCAGTCCATCGCGATCGCGCTCAGCCATCGCGGCCGCGCTCATGATCTCAGCTAGGTTCACAATCGCTGGCCAGGCTCACGCTCACCGCCTACGTTCATCGCGGTCGCAATCTGAGGCGACTGGTTTTTCTCTGTTCGCTGTTAATGATCGTTCCACGGGAAGAATCACCCCCAAACTCGATCTTTTGGCCTTTACAAACTCATAAGTCATCATACAATTAATCCCTACAACTAACACAATTTTAAACTTCAAACACAGTACTTTCGTACCTTGCAAATGAAGAGCACAAAGATGAAGATGATAATCTCTAGAGATGAATTTATAGCTCAATCTGGAAGCTTTCTTTCTGTTTCAGTTTGCACAACACATACACACACTTCACTTCTTTGATGCCAAGGGAAAGAAAGGAAACAGATTTGAAAAGGAGAGTTCATATATACTCTTTTTATTTTAGGAAACCTAATACCCAATAATTCGAACCCGATATCATATTTTCACAATTAGTATCAATTGAATCCATTCAAATTCGTGATCTCATAATTATCGATGATCTGCTAAAATAATAACCTGGTGCCACGTATATTTCAATCTCGACATGTATAATCCACTAATCGGGATATTATTAAACAAACGCAATAATACACCTACCAGGTCAAATTTCGCATATTACACTCCTCCTCTTAAAAGGGTCTGTCCCAGAATCTAAATCGGATTCTGGAATAACTAGGGATATCGGCTCCTCATTTCAGACTCGGGCTCCCAGGTGATGCTAGTACCCTTATGATGTCTCCATTGAACGAGTACCAAGACGATCTCTTTATTTCTAAGCTTCTTCACCTTCTGGTCAGTAATTGCTTCAGGTTGCTCGGCACACTCAGCTGAACATCAACTATAATCTCTGACAACGGCACATACTGATCATCATTAGCCAAACACTTTCTCAGATGACTCACGTGAAATGTATCATGCACGTTGGCTAACTCTGGAGGCAATCTCAATCTGTAATCCTCATCCCGGACTCTGGCAAGATTCTCAAACGGCCCAATGTACCTCTGACTCAGCTTGCCTCGGTGTCTGAATCTGATTACCCCCTTCCACGGTGATACCTTCAGCATGACTCGATCTACGAACTCTGAACTCAAGTTCTGTCATACGATGCTCGGCGTAACTCTTTTGGCGACTCTATGCGACTCTCATGTGCTCGTGAAGCACTCGTTTCCTGTAATAGCTCTGGCCCACTGATAGGTCGCTCGCCGATCTTGCCCTAACATAGGGTTTTTACGCCAATATAGTGCCTCGAATGGAGTCATCTTGATGGTGGCGTTGTAACAACTAACACCAAAACGAAAACAATTTCATCGGCATGATGCAATGAAACAACGAAAATTTATTTGTTCAACTGACAACGTGATTAGTTGAATTTAGTAAGTTGCATGATTAAAATAGAACTAGTAACATTCATTATGCATTACCAATTTTTAAAACTTTAATTATGCAAGACAAAAACATTTTTAAACTAGTGTACTCAATTCAACAAGTATTTATAGAAATACATAAAAATGCAAATACAAAGAAATACATTTTAAATACTTTAAAAAAATTAATTATCCATCTTTTTAAGGCCATATGGCCATCCCTCCTTAGGGTACACACCCTCCATTTTGTGTCCCCATTCACTTTTGATTATTTTATTTGATAACCCATGCACCATCTCAATCACCTTTTTTGCTTTACAACCCTTTTGGAAAGACATGCACTCATTCTCCACCTTTTGTCCTCACTTTGCAAGACAAACTTTCTCTGTAAGTAGATGATCATTTCTTCATTCATCTTCACACCTTGCAAAGAGCAAAACTCTCTCATTTCTCTCTTCTCTCAACCACCGAAGTTCTCTTCAAATTGTTCTTCAAGCATTCAAGGTGTTCTTTGGTGCAACAAGTTCAAGATCACATCTTCTACATATTTGTTTTCTTTCTTCACTAAGGTAAATAAAAACTACACTATTTACTTCTTTATTTATGTTATACATATGTCTTGCATAATATATAATCACCAACAAGTTTCATCAAAAAACAAAGTTCATGAACAAGTAGTTTTACTTTAAAGTTTGTTTCATCAAATGTGTTTATAAATGTATGAACACACAAATTAGGCATAATTATTTTGAAATCAAGGTTTATAAATGTGTTTCATGACCCTTTATACATGTGACTTTTGAATAAACAACAAGAATCACAAATTGTTACAAAGTTGGTGAAATTCAGATTTTTCCGGCAGAAACATTACATCAACTTTGAAAAATCATAACTAGCTTAAAACTTAAATAAATGATATGATTCTTTTTCCAGAATTTAGATCTACGTCTTAACAAAAGATCTGGAAATCTTCATAAATTAATTTGGAGTTTTGGACCCCAAAATACTGTTTGCAAACCGAAAGGTCTAACAGCTCATTTGTTGCTTACATATGAGTTTTAACAGACTTTTTCATAATTTAAAATATCAAAGTCTAAATCATTTTGTAGATATGCTAAACACAACCCCAAAGTGGGACAAAAACCTTGATAAATCCTTAAAATTTCTATAAACGGAGCTTTAACATGAACAAGTTTAAGTAAACTTGTTATGTTGGGTGATTTAAAGTTAAAAACCATCTTGCATTCATATTTTCATTTGGAGGCCTTATTAACTCTCTCATACCATTTAGGACTCGGTTAAGTCGTTCCGGACATCGTTACAAGCCAATTTCTCGATCATCACTTTTACCATCACTACTACGGTGAGTTTTCATAGCCCCTATTTTTAAATGTTCATATTATTTGGGGTGAGAATACATGCTCAATTTTTTATAATGGACACAAGTACTTGAATCATTTTATGTATTATGTAAGGTTATTACTTCACCACTGCCCTCAATCATGAACGTCAATTACATCATAAACGTGAATGTTATTGATACATCTATTTGGGTTGATGCCCCCATTCGGGTTGGTCGCACCAATTGTAAATGGATGTATAATCATTTGACAATTCTTGGTATTATGGTGTTGGATACACATTGGGCATCAAAAGTTAAGTTTCGGGGTCGTGAGGCTTATGGTAATACTTAAACTATTGATTCATTTATGTTTACAAACTCAATGAAATCTTGTGTTTTCCATACGCTGTCTATATTTATCGTGTAAACCTATGAGCTCACCAACATCATTGTTGACGTATCTAGCGTGTTATTCTCAGGACCATAAGGGCCAAAATATTGCATTTCATGGCATACTTACAAGATTTTCAAGCTTTCGGAGTCACCAGACATTTTAAACACTACGGAGATTGACTTCCATAACTTGAACTCTTTTGTCATGTATTTTAATCTTTGCACTAGTGAAATCTATGATTTTTATGATGATTGTAAAATGATATTTATAACTTACGTATTTTGAAAACGTCCCATTTAGAGGTCGTTCATTATGATTGTGACCTTGTTTCCGTGACGTAACGCCTCGTTGCCAAGCGGGGTGTTAAGGTGTGACTGATTGGTATTAGAGACATAGTTATAGTGAACTAGGTTGCATTAGTTACCCTAGACTATAACCATTACAAGAACTAGACCTTTTCTCTTCGAGTAACTAAGACAACTGTAAACATATGTATGAATCTTGACACAGAAACATGTCAACCAACACCGTTATCATTCTATATGATTCCGAGGATGAGTACCCACTATTCGAAAGCCAAAATGACACCGAGGTGTACGAAGATTCAGAGACTCACCATAGCCTTACAAACAATGAAGACGAAGAAGAGGATCCATTTGAATAAGAGGAGGAACACACTAGCCCCGCAGCTTGGATCGCCCCGCCACCACCACAGCGCACACCATCATATCGACCGTACTGCAACCGCCCTAACGGACCCCTAATGCTATTCACACCAAGGAAGAGGGTGTTACCTACTCAATGGGAAACCATTCCGATACCCGCCCCTGAACAAAACGCGCCTCAACTACGACGAGCGAATGCGAGGTAGTGGGGATGGATGCCTCACACCCTCCAAGAGTGGAGGAACGAGGAAGGAGTTCCGAGTCAGTTTGACATAGGAGGGCCAACCACCATACCACGAGTCCTGACGCTAACCCAATAACCCATTCACCATAGTATGCCCTTATTGGTGGCAAGGGCAGCTAGACACGATCTTTGGTTCAAACAAATACACCAAGAGGTAAGGGAGATTTCTACAAGTATCGAGTAGGAAGAGATGGAGAACACCAACATCTATTGGGCTAATAACGAGTTGCGCCATCGCCTAGCGGAATGCGATGTGCGCAATGCGAAGCTGACGTAATGACTCAATGCCCTGGAATAAGAAGAATTCCCGGAGCCGTCTCCTACCTAGTGCCTCCTATATTATTTTTATTTATAGTTACTATATTTCCCTAGGAACTGCCAGCTAATGTATCTTTAAGTTATGAAATGCTTGAATGTTTCTTTAGGAAAACCCCGACACTATCATGTACAAAATTATGTATCAAGCATTTTAATGAAAAGCTAAATTTTAACTATAACCCTGTGCATGATGATATGTAGTTATGATTATCTGCCTGGTAACTTCAACCCATAGACTTATCTTCTTACACCATGTTAACTTTCTTTAAACATTAAGATAATGGCACCAAGAAGGATGAGCTTGGTGGAAATCGAGCAACTTGTGGCTCAAAGAGTGGGCAATGCAATCCCCAACTACGAAAGTAACCGAAATAATGGTTCCGGAACCAGCAGAGTAGCAGGAGGGGCAGGAAACAATCCAAGGAGTTGTAGTATAAAAGGTTTCCTAAGTTGCCAACCCAGATACTTCAATGGCACGGAGGGTGCAGTTGGCCTAACTCACAGGTTTGAAAAGTTGGAGTCTGTCTTCCGCGTTAAAAATTGTGCGGAGGACAACAAAGTGAAATTCACCACCCACTGATAAGACTATTATTTTATGTGTTTTTATATCGTTTTAGGATCGTTTTAAGCACCGATACTTCGTATGTTTATTGTTATTGCTCCAAAATTATGTTTCAGGGTCAAGACGTCAAAAAAAAGCAACTCGAGAAAATTCAGCGCGATCCGAGCCAGAGGGGGCGCAGGGCTGCGCTGCCCTACACTGCAAAACAGAGAGTTTGAGAGTCAGAGACGACTTCCAGCGCAGCCTAGCGTAGCCCAGGCTGTACCCCCATCGCAGGGGGGCGCAGGCCTACGCCCAGGCCTACACTGGTGCGGCACCCAATGAATCTAGACGCGTTTTCAACCCTAGAAACCCTAATTTCGCATTCTCTATAAATAGGGGCCACGTGCTCTCGTTTTTGGAGGTCCGGAAATCATTGAACGAAGTGGCAAAGCCCTGCCGGATTGCATTGACGACTCAAGTACGAACACGATGTTTGAAGCCTATGACGATGTGTCACATCATTCCCGATCATGAGCACACTATGAGCGGCTAAATTCCATAGCCATTTGCGGAGGATCCACGATAAGTGTTATTTTATCGCATTTGATTTTATGTTTAGATGAATATTGGTTTGTTGAACAATTTATGTGTATTCAAATGATAAGCATTCGGTTATGATTATGATTGTATGTTTTGATAGGTAAAAGCAAGATAGTTCATCATAGTGTTATTAGTAATGAACGGTGCATCCGCTATGCCGAGAGTTATTGATTAAAACAAATACGATTAATTTAAACCGCACAATTAATTATGTCTATGTGATTGATGCATGAAATTCGAGTGAGTAATATTTATGTTGTAGTGATTTCATGAAGGGTTATCTTTTACTTGATTTGTTATTTAATCCGTTAGTTGTTTGCCATTAATTTAGTTATAATTTAGACGTAATCATTATTCCAACAATTTTCCAACAATTCAATCCTTTTTACAATTTAAACGCTTTTAATAAACTAAAGAAACTAGCTAATTAACCCTAATTACATACGCACTCCCTGCGGATTTGACCCTTACTTCCATACGCTAATAGTTAGATTTAAGGTTATTTCTACGGGCCAAAACGATGACTCGTCAGATTTTCGCGCCGTTGCCGTGGAGTGGTAACGTTAGTTTGGGCTAGAAGTTAATTAGTTTTTGGCCTTGGTTTTAAGTTTTAAAATTTAAGTACTTTATTTTGATTTTAGTCTTTAATTATTATTATTAAATATCACATAAAATTAAAAAAAAATTAAAAAAGGTAATTGTAGTCCTCTACTTTACCACCATAATTAGTTTAATTAGGTAATTTAATTTAGAAGTTTTTAATAGTTTATGCACACACGTCAGTCGGCTAAAGGATTGCCGCTACAATTCGAGCCCGAAATCGAAAAAGTAGCTAAATTTAACCGAAAGATTGTTATGATTCAAAAACAACAAGATTTAATCACGGAAACTCAAACAAGCAAGAGGAAGAAATTAGAAGATCCTCCGATTTCGCCATGAAATCATGAACAAGAAGAACCGGAGCGTATTGCCGCTAGGATGGGTGAGCAAGCCAGACGTACGGTTGAGTCACATTACCGCCCTGGTGATGTGCCCGACCCGTCTCCAATTCGTTATCTTGAAAACGAGAACGAACCCGATGTTCGTCCTCAGTTATGTCAAATTCTTCCGATCTTCCGAGGGATGCCAAGTGAGGAACCCTACGAACATTTAATTGAGTTCACAACTATCTGTAAAGCAAACCATGTGCAAGGTATAACCACCGACGGTTTAAAACTTTGATTATTTCCTTTCTCGTTGAAATAGAAAGCAAAAAAATTGGTTTGTATCATTACCGACCAATAACATTACGACATGGGTTCAAATGAAGAGAGAGTTTCTTAACGAATATTATCCCATTCGTAAAACCACCGAGAAAAGAAAGGAAATCACCGGATTTAAACAAATATCCGGTGAACAATTATACGAAGCTTTTGATCATATGAATGAGTTATTGAGAGCATGTCCACATCATGAAGTACCCAAATGGATGCTTATCAAAACATTTTTTGATGGTGTGAGTCAAGAGAGTCGTAATATGATTATTGCTGCCCCGGGAGGCACGTTTTTAGCGAAAGAAGACGATGAGGCTTGGGAGTTGTTGAATCAACTCGGTAAAGGTCTCAAGGTTCAAGCTGGATCTGAAAACAACATAGGAGTTCAAGTTATGGGCATAAACAATGCCTAGAAACATGATGTTAAGTGTGAAATTCCAGAATTAAGTAAGAAAATGGATCAATTGATGAAGGGTTTCAGTTCAAACCCTAATATCTCAGTTAACTGTGTCACATGCAGTGATTCGTCTCATCATTCCGAAGCATGTCCTCAAGTGCAATCCACTGAGGAATTCACTAATGAAGTTTACGGTTTTAGAGCTCATAGAGAAACGGATAACCCATTTTCGGATACTTATAATCCGGGATGGAGAAATCATCCTAATTCCCGATGGAAGAATGATCAGCCTACCGATCATCAATCCAAACCTAGATATGAACCACCAAAAAGAAACTATCAATATGGTTCTACTTCTGCAGCTAAAGATGAGCGATATTATATGTCAAACCAACGTGATCAACGTGATCAACCACAATTCCAAGTGGAAACAAATATGACTTCTTCGCAGTTCTCTGAATTTGTAGAATTTATGAAACAACAGTCAGCTATTAGTACTAAGGCCATGGAGATGTTGAGTCGCCAGATGGGTCAAATAGCTGAATCACTCACAAGACGTGAAGTAGGGAAGCTTCCTAGCAAATACTATTCGTAATCCTTCAAATGCTCATCATAGTAAAGATAAGAAACATGAAATAATTGAAGTAAATGAGGTATCGAAGGTAACCACTTTAAGAAGTGGTAGAGAGGTAGATAATAAGATTGAGGCGCCTAAGGAACAAGAGGCGGAAGAAGATACCGACACCGAAGTCGTGTATGAAGAAAAAGAGGATCCAAAAAAGGAGATTCCTAAGAAAGTCACTTTCAAGGAACCAATTAAAGCAGACATTCAAACTCCTAAAGTTGGGGAGGCGTCTAAGGAGCACGACACCTCAGTTCCTCCTCCTTAACCGACTGCTTTAGAAAATCCTAAATGTTCTCCTTACGGAAAAAGAGGCCCATTACTAGAGGATCTGTGGGATCTGTTTAATCAAGTTAAGATTAATATTCCCTTGATCAAGACTATTCAGCAGGTTCCTTCTTATGCCAAATTTCTTAAAGATCTCTGCACACAAAAGAGAAAGTTCAAGGTCTTGCTCCCTAAGCAGATCAATCTAACTAAACAATTAAGTGCAGAACTTTCGAGTTCTTTGCCTCCGAAGCTTAAAGATCCTGGATCACCCTTGATTCCAGTGACTATAGGTAATGTGCAGATTAAAAAGGAACTACTTGATCTTGGAGCTAGTGTTAATATATTTCCTGGAAAATTGTTTGACAAACATGATCTAGGTTAGTTACAGACAACTGACATAATTTTGCAATTAGCGGATCGGTCAACCAAATGCCCAAGAGGTATTTTATCAGATGTCATAGTTAAAGTTGAAGATTTTTATTACCCAGTTGATTTCCTAGTCCTGGATACCGAGAGTTCAATATGAGATAATCAACCAGCTATTATCTTAGGTAGACCTTTCTTAGCCACAAGTAATGCTTAAATTAATTGTAGGACGAGAGCCGTAGATATTGCCTTTGGTAATCGGAAGCTGAGATTGAATGTGTTCATGCTTCAAATGCTGCCGCTATTGATTCAGAGTGTTATCTGATTGACATGGTAGATGAACTTGCACAGCAGCATGGCTCATTAATTAATACCAAAGATATCACTGAGTTGTTCTTTGTTGAACCTGATTTAGCCAAAATGAATTCTACCGAGTGTGATAAATTAGAGGCAGTCATGAAATCCACAAATGATAAAAATCTATCTTTTTGCTTCACCCACTTCTTCACCCAAAAACCTTCAAAGTGGATGAAAATACCCACAAAGAAGAGTTTTCTAGCCTAAATCTTTGTTGTATATGATAATGTAGGTGTTTTGGAGCTTAGATTTGCATATTTTTGCACAAAAATGGGGTAGCCGCACTTGAACCGTAGAGAGAATGGGTTTAGGGTTTGTGAAAAATGAAGAAGGAGACTTAAATCGACTATTTGAGCTCGATGGGGCATAGGCCAGGCCTGCGCATCCCCCCCCCCCACCCCGGTGCACCCAAGTTTCTGAAATTTTGCTTTTTACCTAGTTTTTGGTACGCGTGGCAGTATATCCTTCTTATTTGTAATTAAAAATGTGGTCTAAAACTTTTGTGGGGGCAAATTAATTAATTAATCACTTTTAGAACACTACCCTCACCAACTTAGACCTTTGTGACGTCCTCGTCACATTTGAGCACTATAATCACTTAATCAATTTAACATAAATTGGTGCCCATTCCTTGTTCACAAATACATTGCAATTGATTCAAAATAAAATTAAAAATCAACTCTTCATTAAAATAAATAAAATTATCACACCACACTTTATAATTAAAAAACAAACAAACAACCAAATAAAGTAAAGTAAAGTACAATTACATCCAGGTTTCACACCATAACAGAATATAAACAAACCAAATAAAACTTAATTGTTTATCACGCAACAACCACCCATATATTTAATAATTAATTAAAATTGTTTCGGAGGGATAACCACTTCTTCTAACTCTCCGACCGTCATCTGGATGTTTGTGAACCAATCTGAATGCACTTGGAACAGTTTTTCATGTTTCTTTTGCTCTTCTTGCAACATCTTAATATTCTGCGCCAAGTCTTTGTTTGCGTTCACTATGCTACCCATGATATCTTTTAGAATATTTATTTGAGATCTCAGCAAGTCTCGGTTGTCATTCTTTTCCATGGCCATTCATCCTCTTCGTCATCTACCTCCATTCTGGCTTTCCCTTTGGTGTTTGGTCTTTCCTCGGAGTAGTCAGTGGCAATGAATGGGATCATGGTTACTTTTGAGGTTTTAGGGCAACGAATTTGGTATCCTAAATGGTTTCTCTCGAAAACTAGAGATAGTCACCTTCTTATTTCCTACTATTCCAGTGAGCTCAAAGTCATGGTCCTCATATCCGTCTGTTTTCCGAACAGTAGCGAAGCACTGTTGGATCAGACTAGTGTGGATATATGGGAGTTCCCATTGTATAGCTCTAGCCCATCCCAATTTCTCAAAACACTCTAATATTTCATAACCCTCAAAGTCGGGTTCTTTTAAGGTGCTCTCAATGTGAAACCTAGAGGGTTTACCATTGTTAGTGTTCGGAGGGACTACGGGAAATTCCGCGTTGAGGGGTTTCTCAAAGTGGACCTTCCTAGGGTCAATCGTTCTCATTCTAGGGGTCAGGGTAAAACGGGTGTTAACGGGCCGATTACCATTAGCATGATATTGGCTTGACATCTACAATTAAACGGAGAATTTAAAGGTATTAAAATTGGGTTTTGTAAATAATTATGCATGAATAATGAAAACCCATTTTTATTTATTTTTATTTTTTAGCTAACCTAATTCTCACCGCCAATTGTGAGCCAAATCTAATCCTATAAATACATGACTTAATAATCTTTTAATTCAACAATTAAAAATAACCCGTAGACCACACTTTTCCAAAATATAAAATAAAACATAATTGGAAAAACTACAATTTTTTTTTAACTTTTTCATAAATATTATTAATTAAATAAATATATAAGATTATTATTAACCCTTTTTCGTGAAAATAGCGCAAACCCCAAAAAGTTTTCGTCCATGCATGATCTAAATCGACTAAAATGCGCGAAAACTAAAAAATAGGGCATTAAAAGGAATATACCTTGCTAATTCTTGCAAAAGAGAAGCGTTGGATTGAAGATCTGACGTAGAACAGACTTTTTTTTAAGGGTTTAGGCTTATAAAATCGCAAATCGCCGTTCTGGAACCAATTTTTAGGGTTTATGTTGTTTGGGACGTATGGCACCGTTTTTATAACATTTTAAACGCGTTGGGCCGTAGGCTGGCCGTAGCCCTGCGCCCGTGCTTCTGGATTTTTGATCTGGGGCGCGTGCTGATCTGTAGACCCTATTTTTTCAATTTTAATAACATTTACGAGTACTCTCCCCAACTTACGCTTATTAAATCGGGTTAAAATAAATTGGTCTACGTGCTTAAAATTCTAATTTCTGTCGCGGGGATCCTAATACTTAATTTAAACCTACATTTTAATTTAAACCTACACACAACTGAGTTCGGGAGGGAGAATCCTCCCCAACTTAGTTGGGCACACACAATTAACATATAAGCAAATAAACACTAAAAACAAATAACTCAAATAATCAAAGTACTCTGGGTTGCCTCCCAGATAACGCTAAGTTTTACGTCTTCAGCCAGACGTACTGCTCCTAAACTAATTAATTAACTTTTGGGTTTTCTAGTCTTATGAGTTCGGAGACTAGCATATTATTGGTGGCCCATTGAACATATAATTTAAGTTTATGTCCATTGACTTTGAATGGTTCACCACCTTTCGGATCTTGAATTTCTACCGCACCATGTGGGTAGACTTCGGTTACGATATATGGACCTGTCCATTTACTTTTTAAATAACCTGGAAACAGTTTAAGTCTTGCGTTAAACAACCAGACTTTGTTTCCCTTAGCAAATATTATATTTTTAAGAAGTCTATCGTGGAAGAATTTTGTTTTCTCTTTATAAATTTTTGCGCTTTCATAGGCTTCTCTACGAATTTCTTCCGGCATCGTGCAAATTAAAATTAGTATTTTGAATTGCCCATAAAGCTCGGTGTTCCAATTCTACTGGAAGATGGCAAAGCTTATGGTACACAAGTCTATATGGGGACATACCGATTGGTGTTTTAAATGCGGTTCTATATGCCCATAGAGCATCCTCTAGTTTTTGTGACCAATCCTTTCGATCAAGTCTCACTGTCTTTTCAAGGATTCTCTTTATTTCTTTATTAGAGATTTCGACTTGTTCGTTGGTTTGCGGATGATAAGGCGTTGCTATTCTATGATTAACTCCGTATTGCTTAATGAATTTGGCAAATTGTTGATTTTTAAAATGTGACCCTCTGTCATTGATGATAGCTCGAGGGTTACCGTGTCATGCAAAAATATTTCTTTTAACAAATTTGCACACGACCCGGTTATCATTAGTTCTTGTAGCTTCTGCTTCCACCCATTTGGAAACATAATCTACTGCAACTAAGATATATTCGTACCCAAATGATTTAGGGAAGGGTCCCATAAAATCAATACCCCATACATCAAATATTTCGATTGTAACACCCTCAAACTAATCCACAATGCCACATAAATACCACATCAGCAACGATATAATATAATAATCTCTACGCTATTCCCAATACATACATACAGCAACCCGATAATTTTAAAACTTTAATTACATAATTAAGTCACGGGAGTCTCTGATCAAACTACACAATATTCGAATTACACACGAACATTCCCCAAGAATAGTATTACCTCTAACACAGGTAACTAACTCCTCGAACGATGTCACAGTAACCCTATTTGGGTACAGCAGGCCTACTAGATCTCTGATCACCTGAGACACACACACAACAACACACACATTGGGTCAGCTAATGCTGGTGAGAATGCAAGGGTTAGTGTACGATTATAAAACTCAATAAATAAATATCTCGATAATAAAACATTCAGCGTTCTCTACTGAACAAGTATATCAGATCCCACAAGATAGCTCAATAGGTACTCAACTCGTGTGGATAAATCCACGTACCCAAATTCCTAGACCGCACAAAGCAGTCGTCAGGAACTCAAAAGGGAATTGGGAGCGACCCAACCCCTGCCCAGCCGTACGGTTTAGTAATCTCGAAAGCTCAAGTGTCTCAAATCTCATATCTCAAAACACAGTTCTCAATAAAACACAGTAATACAAGCATGATAATATCTCAATAAAAACTAGTAAGGAAACTCATGATATCTCGTAAAAAGCTCAGTAAAATATCATGCGAGTATTAGTAAAATAATCGTACAAGTATCTCAAGAAAAACATGCAAACTCACCTGCCCTGAAGTCTCACTACTCGGTCTCAGTTCCCTGCCCGTCCCCAACCCTATCAACTCGAGACCCTGGAATCACAACACAATGACTCTATATTACAATCACAATCACAGCTCAATTTCTCAATCACAACCCGACAACTCTAGATACACGATTCCTCGATAACTCAACAACTCTATACACAATACTCAGATAACTCGCACAGACTCAGATACCCACCCACCAAGCTCACACAACCCGGATAGCCAAACACAAGATCTCAATCAACTCACCCTATCCCAAATACCCGAAGACGTATCCCACATACCCAAAACCTTAACTCCCGGAACCCATACCCGAGACCCACAAAGCCCAAACCCAAACCCGAAACATCGCCGCATCGCGGCCGCACTGACCATCGCGGTCGCGCTGACCATCACGGTCGCGGCCGTGCTCAGGCTAACCGCCTGCGATCAACGCAAGAACATCGCGGCCCGCGATCACGGGATCGCGGCCGCGCTCACGGACGAACAGCAGCAGATATGCTCTGTTTCTTAACAGCCAGGGGATTTACCCGAAATCATCACCTCCAGCTCGATTTACTCAACCCAAATACTCCGAATTTAACCCAAAACATACATAAACTCAGTTCAATCACTTACTTACGATTAACAACAAATAATTCACGAATATAGCCTCAAATTTACCTTAATATCCAACTAAAAGATGATGAAGAAATCGGTAGGCTTGAATCACGAATTTGAAGCTTCAATCTTAATTAAAGTTGCTGGAATTCACAAACACACACTCACACTTTAGCTCTGGCTTTTGGAAATGATTTGGAAGAACAAAGAAGCCACAATATATACGTTTTCGGTTTAACCCGGTCCGGTACCTAAAAATCCGATCCCGATACCCCAAAATACAATTTATATCCCCGGGTCCCAATTTATTTAATAATTCTCAAAATTATAATCTTTTATTAAAACTTAATCCCGACACCCGGTTAGCCCAAAATCTTATCATGTGACACTTCCACGTAAACTCAATAATTGGCCCAACTCAATTATAATATTATAATCAACCCAAACACATAATTCCACGTCCCCATCCCAAAAGTGGGATGTTACAAGTCTCCCCTCCTTATAAAGATTCTGTCCTCAGAATCTAGCTCAACACTAATAACCGAAAACACATTACTTGTCCCTAAACCGAACCTCCAATCTGACACTGCCTCAGACACAAGCAATCACTTTACCTCTCTACATCAGCACGCCCTCCCAACCCCACAACAAGGCTCACATTACAGCACAAAGATCTTTTGAACTTTCTATCAACGCTCACATCGAAACCCTATTTAACTAATCCTTCAACCTTAAGAGGCGCTCCCCTATTCCCCAACCCATATAACGAACACAGACTGACATATCAACATCGTCACGGATCCCACAATGCGCGAGAATGTCTTTATGAATCATCTCTAACTCCTCAACTAAGCCCAAGAAACACTAAACTCAAACACAAACGTAACCAACTCCAATTCCCAATGACCTCAATTCTCACTGGATCCACTCTCATCCCTTCCTTACTCGTCACCGCTCGCTCTAAAATTGTCTGTTTCATGGCCAAATACTCATACCTCAAGAACTCCACACATAACCTCTCTCACCAAAAGATACTCAAAACCTCCCTCAAACACTGGTTATAGTCCTCACTACTCTTCGAATAACTCGAATGGCCTCGGAAAGTACCATCACAAGACGATCAACATCAATCTATACCCCTACACATCAACCCTCAACAAGGGATAACGGTTCCTCGCCATTACTCTATTAATCTCCCTATAGCCTCCACATTTCTACATCAAAACTACTAATCCTCATAAGCATCAGATTTACTGAAACTTAACGACCACAAATCTCTAATGCACCATCACTCTGAACTCTATTCACTGATGCGACTCTACTATCTACTCACTTGACAGTCACAAAGCAGATAACTCAGATGAAAACACAGAGTTAATCACAGAAACACGTCAACACTTATGGCCGATCAGCTCTCAAATTAACACAACAGATATTCTGATCCACTAATATAGAAGATATTCCCATCCACTGATAACATCATAAAGGATCTCCATCAAATCACTAAACGCAAAATCACAGATGTGGACTAACACACACAAAATTTAATCCACTATCAACATGGTAATCCACTATCAGAAGGATCAATCCACTAGCACATCATAAACACATTCACAATGATTACCCATATAGCTCACATACTCAACATGATTGATCCACTAACATCACACAATTTCCAACTTTAAAATCCCCATAATTCAGGTTGCCACAATATATATATATATATATTTCATTTTCACTCATATACTAAAACATCACAGTCCCATACATAACAACTCTGCCCCCATATCGTTGAATCCCATAGTCACAGACATAAAGAAGCAGTCACACGTCATAGAACACATACACTTATCACAGACATAGCCCAACAGCTCACTACACAACTGACACATATTCAAAGCAAGTTCAAAAAGGCATTCCCAAAATCACATCAACAACATCCCGAACTTCCTCTACAATCACTTAAAAGACCTGACCCCGCGCTCTAATATCATAACAATCGGGTGACAATGGCTCTACTCTGGCTCTACTAGAATTCTCGCTCTACACCGCTAATCTTGGCTCTGGACAGACTCGCACCCTATTCCCCGGCCTCCAACAACAAAACACAACAACTCATGAATAATACACATGGCGGCAGCATACCCACGCTGGCCGCACCAATAACATCTGCGCGCACATGGCCCACTGTAGCGACGGTGGCATCTCCAAATTGAAGGCATGTAGCCTAAGAATAAACGTACTAGATACAACATTATATGGCTTCCCCTCCTCCTCAGCTATAGCCTGAAACAAAAACTCTACCTCTGACCCTCGGTACTCCATCTCCTCCACGAGGCGTTAACGACAACTCTGACGCCCCGACCCCACTCGAACTCGCCCCCGGAAATCCCATCCCTGGACTCGGATAATCCCACGATATATGCTCCGGCTTCCCACATCGGAAGCACAATGACTCCTGTGACGAACATGCAACAGCAGTGTGACCAAACTGGCCACAATGAAAACATCTCAGGTGCTCCGGGGCACACGGCCCTGCATGGCGGTGATAACACCGCTGACAATCTTTCTCTCCCGATGCTGAGCTCTCGATCCTACTGCCCGAATCCTTAGATCCTCTATCACCACTTCCCTAACTCTGGCCTTAATTCTGGCTCGGTCTCTGACTCCGCCCCGACTATCTCTGACCCTGATCCTGACCTCGACTCTGACCCTGACTAACCTCAAACCTCCTCTCATCTTGACTCTAATCTCGTTGATCCCTCGAACTCTGACCTCTCTGCTCAAGTATCCACCCTGTCAACTTTCCCAGTATCCCCTCGATGACCCTATACTCTGCCCCGGCCCCGATGACTCAACTCGCTATCTCTGGGAAGCCGGCTGTTCCCTCTGCCTCTCCACCTCCCTCTCTCTACGCCCCGCACACTCCACAGCCGATGCAAGGTGGGGTCACGCAACACACCCACAAATTCCCTGATATCATATCTGAAACACTCTACGAACATACTAACCTTCCGCTCCTCGGTAGCCACATGATGTGACGCAAACTGGGCTCTATCACTGAACATATAAATATACTCCTGGACTGACATGGATCCCTGCTGCAAACGGATAAACTTATGCTCCAACTCTCACCTCGTATCCTGAGGCAATACTGCAACTCAAACTCCAGTCGGAACTCCTCTCATGACATCAGATACGCATCATCAACTCCTCGAGCACTCACAATAGAACTCCACAATCGCAACGTTCCACCCTAAAGCAAATAAAACGCATAACTCACTCTGTCAGCTCGATCCACATGCGCTATCGGAAAAGCAGCCTCAACCTCTCGCAACCAATTTAGTGCCTTCGAGGCACCGACTCCTCCAAAGATGACGCGCCATAAAGTCCTTAATGGACCCTCACGATAACTGGCTAAAAGAAGCACCAACCCCTAAACTCTGGCCTCCCTCAAACGGAGGCACCGCTCCCCGATCCCAACCCGATCACTGCACCGGAAAACGCTTATCCAATATCGGACTCAATACCAAACACAACTCAGACCTACGCACAAACTCATCACCCCTAGAATCATATCCCTGAGGCCTGCTGCCTTCACAATCCATAACTAACCCGCACATTAAGGACACCAACACATATTAACTCTACACAACTCTATACCCTACTCGTTTATGCCCAAATACTCTACTTCAGATTACAGTCC
Organism: Centrapalus pauciflorus; assembly: GCA_020465985.1. Classification (NCBI taxonomy): domain Eukaryota; kingdom Viridiplantae; phylum Streptophyta; class Magnoliopsida; order Asterales; family Asteraceae; genus Centrapalus; species Centrapalus pauciflorus. The sequence goes on along the minus strand of JAANYP010004493.1, from coordinate 262,535 downwards.
AAGGATCTAAACTCCGTGGTTTAAGCTTAAGCATCCACTAGATACTTAATCTCTTAAACCTCTGATACCAAGCTTGTAACACCCTCAAACTAATCCACAATGCCACATAAATACCACATCAGCAACGATATAATATAATAATCTCTACGCTATTCAAAATACATACATACAGCAACCCGATAATTTTAAAACTTTAATTACATAATTAAGTCACGGGAGTCTCTGATCAAACTACACAATATTCGAATTACACACGAACATTCCCCAAGAATAGTATTACCTCTAACACAGGTAACTAACTCCTCGAACGATGTCACAGTAACCCTATTTGGGTACAGCAGGCCTACTAGATCTCTGATCACCTGAGACACACACACAACAACACACACATTGGGTCAGCTAACGCTGGTGAGAATGCAAGGGTTAGTGTACGATTATAAATCTCAATAAAAATAAGCTCAATAATAAAACGTTCAGCGTTCTCTACTGAACGATAATATGAGATCCCACAAGATAGCTCGATAGGTACTCAACTCGCGTGGATAGGTCCACGTACCAAAATCCCTAGACCGCACAAAGCAGTCGTCAGGAACTCAAAAGGGAATTGGGAGCGACCCAACCCCTGCCCAGCCGTACGGTTTAGTAATCTCGAAAGCTCAAGTGTCTCAAATCTCATATCTCAAAACACAGTTCTCAATAAAACACAGTAATACAAGCATGATAATATCTCAATAAAAACTAGTAAGGAAACTCATGATATCTCGTAAAAAGGTCAGTAAAATATCATGCGAGTATTAGTAAAATAATCGTACAAGTATCTCAAGAAAAACATGCAAACTCACCTGCCCTGAAGTCTCACTACTCGGTCTCAGTTCCCTGCCCGTCCCCAACCCTATCAACTCGAGACCCTGGAATCACTACACAATGACTCTATATTACAATCACAATCACAGCTCAATTTCTCAATCACAACCCGACAACTCTAGATACACGATTCCTCGATAACTCAACAACTCTATACACAATACTCAGATAACTCGCACAGACTCAGATACCCACCCACCAAGCTCACACAACCCGGATAGCCAAACACAAGATCTCAATCAACTCACCCTATCCCAAATACCCGAAGACGTATCCCACATACCCAAAACCTTAACTCCCGGAACCCATACCCGAGACCCACAAAGCCCAAACCCAAACCCGAAACATCGCCGCATCGCGGCCGCACTGACCATCGCGGTCGCGCTGACCATCACGGTCGCGGCCGTGCTCAGGCTAACCGCCTGCGATCAACGCAAGAACATCGCGGCCCGCGATCACGGGATCGCGGCCGCGCTCACGGACGAACAGCAGCAGATATGCTCTGTTTCTTAACAGCCAGGGGATTTACCCCAAATCATCACCTCCAGCTCGATTTATCCAACCCAAATACTACGAATTTAACCCAAAACATACATAAACTCAATTCAATCACTTACTTACGATTAACAACAAATAATTCACGAATTTAGCCTCAAATTTACCTTAATATCCAACTAAAAGATGATGAAGAAATCGATAGGCTTGAATCACGAATTTGAAGCTTCAATCTTGATTAAAGTTGCTGGAATTCACAAACACACACTCACACTTTAGCTCTGGCTTTTGGAAATGATTTGGAAGAACAAAGAAGCCACAATATATACATTTTCGGTTTAACCCGGTCCGGTACCTAAAAATCCGATCCCGATACCCCAAAATACAATTTATATCCCCGGGTCCCAATTTATTTAATAATTCTCAAAATTATAATCTTTTATTAAAACTTAATCCCGACACCCGGTTAGCCCAAAATGTTATCATGTGACACTTCCACGTAAACTCAATAATTGGCCCAACTCAATTATAATATTATAATCAACCCAAACGCATAATTCCACGTCCCCATCCCAAAAGTGGGATGTTACATCGATAATTAGAATCGGGGTCATAGGCATTTCATTCCTTCTCGCGATGCCACCAGTTTGCTGACATCTTAGACATCGTTTGACGATTTCATTGGCATCTTTGAAGATTGTGGGCCAGAAGAACCCACACTGCAATATCTGGTGGCCAGTTTTCTTTGCACTAAAATTCCCACCGCATGCATATGCATGGTAGTGTTTAAGAATATCTTCATGCTCAGAATAAGGGACACATCGTCTCATGATTTGATCTGCTCCAATTTTAAATAAATAAGGCTCATCCCAATTATATTGTCTTGCTTGAGCATAAATATATTTTCTTTGTTGCGGCAATCTTCCTGATACGAAATAATTAACTAAATTCGCAAACCAGGGAATTTTGGATATTGATAACAATTGTTCATCAGGGATGGAGTCCCTAATTTGATCAGTAGAATCTGTTGGCATTATATGAAGCCTTGATTAGTGATTGGCAACGACATTTTTCGTGCCTTTCTTATCCTTAATTTATAAATTAAACTCTTGCAACAGAAGGATCCACCGGCAATCGTGGCTTGGCATCATTCTTTGCCAGTAAATGCCTTAAAGCACTATCGTCTGAGTACACAATTACTTTTGCCCCCCCCCCCCCAAATATATGATCTGAATTTATCTAGGGCAAACACTACGACTAATAATTCCATTTTTCGTAGTTGTGTAATTAATTTGTGCCTCATTAAAGGTTTTACTTGCGTAGTAAATAACCACTGGCTTTTTCTCTAACCTTTGACCTAATACAGCACCAACTACATAGTCACTCGCATCACACATGATCTCAAAAGGTTGAGACCAATCTGAAGATTGCAGAATTGGCGCTTCTGTTAATTTTGATTTAAGCTTCTCAAATGCTTTCATACAAGCGTCATTAAAATTAAACTCAACATCCTTTGATAGAAGATTGCACAATGGCCTAGAGATTTCACTGAAATCCTTAATAAGACGCCGATAAAAGCCAGATAGTCCTAAAAATGATCTTATGCCCTTCACATTGGTGGGAGGTGGAAGTGAAGAAATTAATTGAACTTTCGCTCTGTCCATTTCCATTCCTTTTTCGGACACGATGTGACCTAGGACTATCCCTTCTTTTACCATGAAGTGGCTTTTCTCCCAACTCAATACTAGGTTGGTTTCAGTACATCTGTTAAGTACTTTCTCTAAATGTCCTAGACAATCTTCGAATGTTTTATCGAATATTGTAAAAACGTCCATAAATATCTCAAGAGAACCACCCACCATATTTGAAAAGATAGGCATCATACAACGTTGAAATGTGGGTGGCGCATTACATAGACCAAATGGCATCCTTCGGTAGGCAAATGTGCCATATGGACAGGTAAATGTGGTTTTCTCTTGATCCTCTGGGTGGATCGGAATTTGATTATAGCCAGAGTATCCGTCGAGGAAACAGTAAAACTCTTACCCTGCTAACTTTTCCACTATTTGGTCGATAAATGGTAATGGAAAATGATCCTTAGAAGTAGCAGAGTCATGTTTTCTGTAATCAATGCATACTCTCCAACCAGTTACATGGCGAGTAGTTATTTTTCCTCCATCTTCAGTGTCAATTACTATAATCCCAGACTTTTTAGGTCAGTTTGGGTTAGACTCACCCATTTGCTATTGGATATGGGATATATGATCCCAGCGTCCAACCATTTTAACACCTCTTTTTTAACTACTTCCTTTAGATTAGGATTCAATCTCCTTTGTGTTCCCGTGTCGGTTTGGCTTCTGGATCAGTAATGATTCGGTGCATACACAAAGTGGGACTAATTCCTTTTAAATCAGCTATGGTCCATCCTACTGCTTCTTTATATTTGACTAATACTTGCAGTAGAGCTTTCTCTTGTTCTTCAGTCAGATCTGATGAAATTATGACAGGTATAAAACTTACCTCCACATTACCTTTCTAAATGTGATCCCTGATGAAGTAGTATTTGACCTCTATATGGTTTGTTCTGGAGTGAAGCACTGGATTGTTGGAGATAGCTATGACACTTGTATTGTCACACAGAATAGGAGTTTTCTAGCATCAAGCTGATACTGCATCCACAAGTCCATAGTCTTCAAGCTGATGCTACATCCACAGAATCTGCCCACAGCAGCTTCCAGTAGCAATGTACTCAGCTTCAGCAGTAGAAGTAGAAACTGAATTCTGCTTCTTGCTACACCAACTTATCAACTTATCACCAAGGAGTTGACATCCACCTGTTGTGCTTTTCCTGTCTAGCCTGCAGCCTGCAAAATCAGAATCTGAATAACTTGTTAGTTCAAGGCTTGAGTCTTTGGGATACCAAAGACCCAACCCTGGTGTACGCTTAAGGTATATGAAGATTCTTTTCACAGCAGCTAGATGTGATTCTTTTGGATCAGCTTGGAACCTAGCACATAAACAAGTAGCAAACATAATATCAGGTCTACTAGCAGTTAAATACAGCAAGCTCCCAATCATGCCTCTGTAAGCTGTTACTGAAACAGCTTTGCCACTGGCATCTGCATCCAATTATACATTGGTTGCCATTGAGGTTTTAATAGGAGAACTTTGATCAAATTTAAACTTTTTCATTAGATCTAAAGTATACTTTCTTTGATTTATGAAAATTCCATTTGAGGTTTGTTTAACCTGTATCCTAAAAAGAAAGTAGGTTCTCTCATCATACTCATTTCATATTTGGATTTCATGAGTAATGAAAAATTCTTGCATAACTGCTCATTAGTAGAACCAAATATTATGTCATCCACATAAATTTGAACAAGCATAATATCAGACTTAACTTTCTTGATGAACAGTGTGGTATCCACTTTACCTCTGGAATACCCATTGCTCATAAGGAAATCGGTAAGAGTGTCATACCAGGCTCTAGGGGCTTGTTTCAGACCATAGAGAGCTTTGTCCAACTTATAGACGAAACCTGGATGATGTTCATTTTCAAAACCTGCAGGCTGCTTGACATAGACTTCTTCTTGCAGCTTACCATTGAAAAATGCACTCTTCAAATCCATTTGAAATACCTTCATGCTCTTATGAGCAGTGTAGGCTAAAAGCAAATGAATTGCCTCTAGCCTGGCCACAGGAGCAAATGTTTCATCGTAGTCAATGCCTTATTTCTAATGACATGACCTTGCTCATCCGTCTTGTTCCTGTAAACCCATTTGGTGCCAATTATAGTTTTACCTTTAGGAGCTGGGACCAGCTTCCATACCTTATTTCTCTCAAACTTATTGAGTTCCTCTTGCATAGTAGTGATCCAATTGACATCTTTAGGTGCTTCATCTACTTTCTTTGGCTCCATTAGGGACACAAAGCTAGAGAACATACAAAAGTTCCCTAAGATGTCCCATCTTGATTGCACCCCTTTATTGATGTCACCAATTATTTGATCATCGGGGTGACACCTGATCCACTTAGGATCATTCTTCAATGAGAATTCTCCTGAGTTGTTTGCATCTTCAACAGGTCCTGTTGAACAGCTCTCAAGATTTTCAGACACACTGATATCTTGAGCCTGTTCACTTGTTGAACATGACTCTCCATTGTTGAACATATTAGTAGAGGATCCAGGAAAATCTGCATTGATTGGTTCTAGACATGAAGTTGTAATTAAGTCAGTACACTTATTCACACAGGGTGTATCAACATTATCGTCATCATGCCCATCATGGTTAGCAGGTTCCACTCTGGATGTAGTGGAATCTTTTGAGTCCTTCTCTTCACTGTTAGAATGCATGAGATCATCAAAGCTGAATTCTCCTGAAACTGATTCAGGAACAACTTTGGTGGAGGCACTCCTGGACTCTTCAAAGGTGACATTGATAGATTCATCTATCACCTTTCTCTTGTTGTTGTATACTCTGTAGGCTTTGGAGATAGCAGAATATCCAACAAACACACATTCATCAGCTTTGTGTTCAAACTTTGCCAGTTGGTCCCTTTGATTCAGAATGAAGCAGGGACATCCAAACACATGGAAGTAGCTAATGTTTGGCCTCCTCCCTTTGAGCAGCTCATAGGGAATCTTGTTGAACCTTTTCACCACTAAGGATCTGTTTTGGGTGAAGCAGGCAGTGTTGACAGCTTCAGCCCAGAATGATGAAGGTAAACCAGATGCACACAGCATGGTTCTAGCAGCTTCAATGATGGTTCTGTTTCTCCTTTCAGCAACTCCATTTTGTTGTGGAGTTCTTACTGCTGAAAAGTTTTGTGAGATCCTTTTTTCTACACAGAAGTCCTCAAGAGTACTATTTTTGAACTCAGTACCATGATCACTTCTAAGCTGCTTCACTTGAGCAGAGTTCAGCATTTCCATCTTTTTGACAAATCCAATGATTTCTCTAGCAGCCTCTCCTTTGTTCTTCAGAAAGATCACCCATGTAAACCTGGAGAACTCATCAACCATTAGTAGAGTGTATCTTCTTCCTCCTAGACTTGGGACACTGACTGGTCCATACAAGTCCATGTGGATTAAAAAGAGAGGAGTATCAATAGAAAAATTATGCTTGGATTTAAAAGATGATTTTCTCTGCTTGCCTTTCTCACAAGCTGTGTAGAGTTTATCCTTAACAAAGGTCATATAAGGCAAACCTGTCATCAACTCTTTCTTACAGAGTTTGTTGATATTCTTGAAGTTCAGGTGTGACAGCCTTTTGTGCCGTAACCAGTTCAGGTCTGCATTGGTTCTTGTGAGAAAGCAGGTTTCAGTTGTGGGATCGGCAGATTTCATGTCCACAACATATACACCTTTCTTTCATTGAGCACACAGCACAACTTTACCTTGGGGATCCAATATTTAACCCAGGTGCTCATCAAAGTTAACCTTGTAGCTAGCATCACACAGTTGACTTATGCTAACAAGATTACGTTTTAGCCCAACCACATAGGCTACCCTTTTGAACACTGCAGCACCAGCTTTAAGAGTTTCGTATCCTTCAGTGGATCCCTGTACATTGTCACCAAATGTGACTTTTGGCCCTTTTTCAGGCCTGAGATCACTCAGCAGGTCCTTGCAACCTGTCATGTGTCATAGTGATGAGTTCTCCTACTTCATCAACATTTGTTGATGGGATAGTGATATCCACACTAATATTTCCTATTTGAATGGTATCAGTTTGGATACCACTCTTATTGACTAAGTTACTTCCGACACTGCTTGTTTTAGCAATGATGGAACTAGCAGAGTCAATAGGCCCCATGTCCTCAGTTTCAGGACAGTCTTTGGTCATGTGTGTCTTCTTCCCACATTTATAGCGTTTTCTCTTTTTAGCCTTTTTGGAAGAAGAACTTTCAGAAACACATTCTGAAATACTTCTATTGATTTTATCAGCAGGTTTAGCAAACTTATTACTATTCTTCGATGAATCAACAGCTTGGGTAGAAGGCACAATAGCAACAGCTTTGCCGGTTTCTTCTTTCCTCTTTTTGGGAGGACAGATGTCAAATACAGGAAGCTTGATTGGTTTTTGACCTTCCACAAGTTTTGGAAACGTATTCCCAGATTTCTCAGGTTGAGCAATGGCTTTGCCTTTGCCCTTACTGAGATGTGATTGATGCTGCCTATCAACATAATCAATGTTTCTGGTTTTGAAAGACTTATTTTCATTTATAACCAGTTTTCCACTATGATTTGAAAACTTATTTGAAACCACAGCAGATTTGCTTTCAACATGAGACTTACCCTTGTTGAAAGCAGGCTGCTTACCTTTTGAAAACTTATTTTCAAAATGCTTAGCATCAAAAGGATTAACATGTGTCTTACCATCAACTTTGGACCCAGAGCCTGTTTTGTCAACAGGTTTAGTGTCCACTGCTGCAGTTTGAGCATGTTTTCCTTTCTTTTGCTTGTGTGAATCAGCAGAGCACTTAGCAGGCTGATTTGATGGAGAACATATTCCATCATCACCTTTTGGGGCTTTTTCACACAAGCTGTCAGTATTTTGAGGCCTGACAAACCTGTTTGTTGAGACTAGCTTTCCATTAACTTTCTGAATGAAGGTGCTGGGAAGCTCACCAAGAGTGGATAAGTCATCTTTCAGATTATTAATCTCAACAATAGAAGCTGATTTGTCAAGATCCCATCCAAGATAGGCTTGGATTTGTGCAGGGATCTGTTGACTGATACAATGGCTGACTTTTTATGTAGATTGGCACCAAGAGTCAACTATCTTTTGAAGCTTTGCATGTTTTACATCTGTCTCTCTCTTTTCTTCCAGTAAAATGGAGTTGGTGTGTTTTAATTCATCAAGCTCAGTTTCCAACTTATGGAAGCTGTCCAGTTTACTAGATTTTGTGTCAAGTTCAGTTTTAAGCTTAGAGATTTAAGATAGTAAAACATTATGCTTTTCAACAGCATCTTTTAAATCCACAATATATTCAATCATTTTTACTTTTTCTTCAGAACTGTAAGCCATAAAGTTTTGTACATTGTACATCATTGTGGGGTTCCAGTTCTCTAAGCTGCTGAAGGCTTTAGCTTCAGCCAAGTCCTGTTTGAAGTTGCTGGTTGATGGGACGTTAGTGTTGGCCATCAGACAATTGTTGTCTTCTTCATCTGAGGATGAATCAGACTCCTCCCAGTCACATGTCTCAGCCATGAGCCCCTTTTGCTTGTTGGAAGCCACTGAGTTTTCCAACTTTTTCAGCTTAGCCATGGCCTTAAGGTACTTAACCCTATAGCCATCGTCGTCCCTGTTAGTCTTGTAAGGTTTGGATGACTGTCCAACAGCTTTTGACACACAGTCAGCAGCTATATGGCCAGTCTTGCCACATTTGAAGCACTTAGCCTTAGATTTATCAAATTCCTTCTTTTTGACGGCATTTGAGTTCCCCTGCAGCAAATTTCTTCCAAACCTTTTCTTGTTAAACCTTTTGACAAGCATTGCAATCATCTGCTCATCATCAAGTTCAGCAAGATCTGCACTGTCTTCCTCATCAGACATTTCCTCTCTTTCATTATCAGCCTGTTGATCAGGTTGTGTGAACACATCACATATTTGCCCAACAGGTTGTCTCACGCTGGCCACTAAGGCAACACCACTCTTGGACATTTCCAAGGCATTTCTCTTCTGCTGCCTTGACTGCTTATCATTTAGTAAGGATCCATATAAGTTTACAAGATCCATACCTTTGATGGTACCTGAATTTCTCAAGATTGTAGAAAAGTAGTTCCACTCTTCAGGCAAGATGTCCAAGAACTTGTTCACCAGGGTCAGGCTGTCCTTTTTGATCCCAACAGCTTTGAGATCATTAACAAGAGAAGTCTACCTGGTGTAGGTTTCTGTGAGTGACTCCTTTGGTTTTGCAGAGAAGAGTTCATACTGTCTAACAAGATTGTTAATCCTGTTATCCAGTGTGATTGTGGGACCATCATAGACGGTAGACAAAGTATCCCACATCTTCTTTGCAGTCTTCATCTTCTCAACCTGTTTGAACACATCATCAGGCAGAGAGATAACCAGGTTATTCCTGAAATTTGCATCCAGAGCAACCAGTCTTTTGTCTTCATCAGACCATTGAGCATTGGCCTTATCAAAGGTTATGATTTTAGGGGCAGCTCCTTCAACAGCAGGAGTAATGGTAGTAACAGAAGTTGGCACATAGGGACCTTCCACTACTATCTATGGTAGTTGTACATCCAGATTCTCTAAATAGAGCATCATTATGCACTTCCAGCCAGAGAAGTTCTGATGATTGAACTTGGGAGGTTTGGCCATTGACCCATTGTCATAGTAGGATGAGGAACTTGCAGCACTGTTGTCCATGGGAAAGTAGGGAGAATGAGAGATCTAGAGTTGACACACACTCTATCTGCTCTGATACCAGTTGTAGGTCCCAAAAGGTTTCCCAAGTGTATAGTTCTAAGCTCTAGAGGGGGGATGAATACAAGTATTTAAAAACTTAAGAATCTTTTCTCAATGTTTGTGTATATTATTAATAAGTGTTAATTACAAACAAGCTTGAATGCAGAAAGGTTAAAGCTGAGATGACAGATACAACAGTTGTTCAACTAATTTAAGACACACTCAGACTAGATACAATGACTACACTCACTTAGATGCACTCACTGATTTTACAAGACTCAGATGGACAGCTTAAACAAAGACAGCTTAGACACACTCTACTGTTTTGTTTAAGCAGACTTGCATGTATTGAATAACACACTTCAAAGTTCTAATTTCACACTCTTGATATATTCTCACAACCCTTAGAAGCTTCTTTTTATACTCAAAAGGAGAATCTCAGTGAAGCTTCTTCATTGGACAGATGAGATAGTGGAAAGTCTTTCCAAAAAGACAAGACACCTTTCTGCAGGTTCTGATAAAGTAGATTTGTCTTCACATGGCAGAATCTTTGTCTTTTTCTTTTTGTCACTGTTACATAAGGCTTTAACCAAAAGAGGAATGTGAACTTTTCATCTTTCTTCTTTTGCTAAGGCCATTTTGATATAAGAAAAGGTCTGTCACCCTTTTCAGATATCCGTTTGTCTTCATGTAACAGAACAACGTAGGCAGGTTGTGTAGTTCTGTTTTCCACTTTGTCTTCAACTTGTAAGCTGATCTTGTACCCAAAAACATTACATGAGGACATTCCATAAAGTGTTTAACCTGTTCACAAAGAACAGGTTCTATTCACAAAGAACAGAACACTTGTAAACTGTCCAAGCTGCTCATTAGAGTAGAGCAGCGTAGACAGTTTATGTCCAGCCTGTTCAGCAGACAGAATAGCTTGGACAAACTGCCTTTGTTGCAATGAATGCAACATGGTAAACAGCTTTGGGGTGATATTGCAAATCACTTTTCAGGTTTCAATAAGGCATAAACAGGCCTTAAATTATACCTTCAAGTGCATTAACAGGTTTGATTAAAAATCTTCCCCTCAGATGTAGAGCAGGTTTGACTGAGCCCTTTTTGTGCCTAAAAATTATCATATAAACGCACAAATTAAATCTTCAACCTTCAAAATTTATCATTAAAACTTGAATTAAACTACATGCATGACCTTAATGAGTAATAAATTGATGATTCTATCATTTTATATGTTTAATTTGATGATTTAATTCAAAAGCCAGTAAAACGGTCCCCATTTTGGTTTGTCGAGTACGTAAGTTGTTGGACAAGAAGGCAATGGCCTTCGGCCTAGTCCCAAGTCTAATCTAGTATTGTTGATTGATCATTAACAATGTAAATTCGCCATTTATCATCTAAATTTCTGCAATAAAAACAACAAAACATAAAAACAGAAAGTGTATGAGCATCGGTCCAAAACTGGACCGGACCGAGCCAAAGTTAGACCGGAGCGAAACCGAAAAAGTGTGAAATTTAGAACCGAAAACGATAAATTACCAGCAACTTAAAAGATTTGCTTACTACTTTAGTAGAAGGCTTTTAGAATCATATTCATTAGTTCAAATTGTAAAAATAAGGAAGGGACAAAAAAAGTGTTTGTCATGTTAATCTCCCAAACACCCAACTACCCAACCTGGCCATTGTGATTTGTGGCATTGTTATCACCTATAGTTTTGAAGTTCAACACAACAATTTCTTGTCTACTGAATATTCAACCTTTAACCATTCACATAAAACTTGCAAATATTCAACTATTGTGTAACATCCGGTATTAAACCAGGTTAGCAACTACGATCCAATCAGTATTTAATAGCCAATTATAACCTAATCAGTGGTCATTAGAAATTAATCAAAGTGATTAACAAGGTTCATGAAGAAATTCAACTAAATTAGAATCAAGTTCATCGGTGCGATGAATCGGGAAATCAATTAATCCGATCGATTTACCATATGAGGGATTAATTCAACTAAGTACATAATTAAATTATGATTAGTGGCACTAATCATACACTAATACAATTACTTAACATTAATTATGAAAGACTAAAACAATTCATTAAAACAATGCATCCAAAAATATTTATGAATTTACAAGAAAAGGGAAATAGAAGAATACATTCTGAATACTTTTATACAAAAAAAATAAAAATAAAAATACATAGAACTACATATAGGTGGCCGGCCCATAGGGTAGTACTACCCAAGATTTGATTTCTTATTTTATTTCAAAACTCCATAACCTTTCATAATCAAGTCTCTTTCACCACTCTCTTTCTCCATCACCATCTTTGGCTAGATTTTCACTCCACCTCCAATTGAAAGATCAACCTCTTTTCTCTATTAATAGAGAGCTTTCCATTCATTATTTTCACAACAAAAACTCTTGTTTCTCTCCTCTCAAAACCGGCCCCAAGAACACACACACACAACCCCTCAATATTTTCTTTGTTCTTCAAGTGTTTCAAGGAAAATTCTTGTGCAAAGTTCAAAATTTCAACTTATACTTGTTTTCATCTTCTTAATATCCCAAAGTAAGTAAATACTAACTTATTTCATCTTATATTTATGTTTGTATAAGTCTTGCATAATATATATAATTACCAACAACAAAAAGTTTCATAAAAACTCAAGTTTATAAATCTCTAGTTTTTATTTTTAAGTTGTTTTCTTTTAATGTGTTTATAAATATATAAACACATCATAAATATTATGAAAACAAGTGATATATACGTGTTTTATAACTTTTATACAAGTAGTCTTTAAAATAAACATCAAGAATCACTAGTTATTTAAAATTTATAAACTACGGGTTTTCGGCAGAAAATTTACATCGACTTTGAAAAATCATAACTAATTAATAACTTAACGAAATGAGTTGATTCTTGTCTCAAAAGTTAGATCTATGTCTTAACTATAAATCTGGAAATTTTCATAATTTATTTTGGAGTTTAAGACCCCCAGAAATTATTTGGGAAACCGAAAGTGTGACAGCTCAAAAATGGCAAACATAGGGTTTTCAACAAGGTCTTTCCCCAACCTAAACATCTTGAAAAATGGCCGTTCTTGACTTTAAAAAGTCTTTGTATATTGTAGTTTAATGTTCAAGAAAACCAAAGCCTAAATCATTTTGGAGCTTCGTCAAAAACAGCCTCAAAGTAGGCCGAAAAACCTTCGAAAAATCTGGAAATTATATATATATAATATAAACTTGACGTTTTAAGTGGGTTTTATTTATAAACTTGTAATGTTGGGTGATTTAAGACATAAAAATCTATAAATATACATATTATCATATATGAGAGATATTAAGTCCCTATTATCATTTAGGTCTCGATTAAACTCATCCGGTGCATCACCCATCAAATTACGCTAATTTGCATTTTACGCCAATATTTTCCGTCACAAGCTCGGTGAGTCTTCATAGCCCCTATTTTCACACTGTTATGTTTTGGGGTTGAAATACATGCTACGTTTTCATATGAACACGAAAACAACTTCATTTCTATTATGTATTACACATGTGGTTCCATCAGCCCTTATATCATCTACCGTTAATTGCATTTATTTGTAAACGGGAATATATTGTGGATAGATCTATTGGGAGTCATGTCCCCCATTCGGGTTAGTTCGGCTCTGCTAACAGCGAGTGCATATATATTTAACACATGGTATTACATATGGGAATACTGCACAGGACAAACTCATCTTTACGTCGGTTGCATGATGGTTTATATGTAATACATAACATGGAATTTATGATTTTATAAATTTAAACTTAACTGTTGTTGTCCATACAAGTCAGATTTATGTGTAAACGTATGAGCTCACCAACAATTTTTGTTGACGTATTTTAGCGTGTATTTTCAGGGAATTAAGGCAAATGTGCCACATCAGAAGTATTTTTCAAGCTTCCGCACTTATGGAGTCGCATGCATTTTCAAAACGACCGGAGATTTAGTTGCATTATTTTGATTACTTTGATTATGTATTTAAAATCTCTGTACTGTGCGAACTACTTTTCCTCATATTCGACTATGTAAAACATTCCTATATTTTAAAGTTTTATCGATGTATTTTTGAAAACGTCCATATAGTGGTCGTTCGTTATGATTATGTTATGCTTCCGCGACGTCACGCTTCGTTGCCAACCGGGGTAACGGGGTGTGACAGATTGGTATCATAGCCATAGATATAGTGAACTAGGTTGCATTAGTATCCTAGACTATAACTATATTTTAGATTTTTACTGATTTTCAAAGACATTTTTATAATTAACTTAATATGGGACTTGATGACCGCATCATGTCAAGCCGTGTTGTGATCGTACGATCAGATTCGGAGGAATAGCATACCCCCACTAGCCGGTATAATCCGGGGGTTTTTTTCGAGGAAGACCCATCAGAGGAAGAGGACCCCTCTGAAGATGAAGGAACGGAGGAAGAAGACCCCTCTGAAGCTACGGGACCAGAGGAAGAAGCAGAGCCGATGGAGGTTGACGGATCCTCCAGCGGGTGGGGGAGCCATCCGAAGAGGACCCACCATCACCAGTGGTTCCCTCTTACATCCCCTACCACCCATCTGCACCATCACACCGCACCTACCGCCCTCACCCCAACGGGCCACTAATAAAGTTTACGGCCCGTAAACGGGTATGTATGGTGAGACGGGAGACTATCTCGGTACCGGCACCACAGCCAAACCCGCCGCAACAGCAACGGGCGAATGCACGACGTTGGGGCTGGATGTCCGAGACTCTCCGTGAATGGAGACAAGAGGAAGGAATCCCTTCCCACTTTGAGGTTGGAGGACCATCCTTCGCACCGATCCCATCACTCACCCAAGAACCCGCCGAACAGACCATATCACTCTTGGTAGCACAGTCTACAAGGCACGACCTCCAAGTGCGGTTGCTTAACCAAGACATTGGAGAGTTGACAGCCCGTTTAGAGCGGGAGGAGTTACAAATTCCAACCTGTACTGGGCTAACCAGCACGCACTCGCCATCCAGCAGGACGGCCTAGATGAGCTTCGGCTGCGATTAGCCGAGAGCGAGGCTCGTAATGAGAAGCTAACTCAGCGCCTCAACGCTTTGGAAAAGGGAAAGACCTCCGATCACTCCCGCACCTAATACCCCTTCTCTATCTTTGTAATGTTAGGAAATTATTATGTAATAGTGTAGGACTAAAAATTTTCGGGTAATAACCTGCCCCAATGTAAGAAAGTTATTAATGATTTATGAATATTGCAAGTTATTTATGAATTTGTGTTTGATGATTATAGCACTGTGCCTTAAGAAAAATTTAAATCTTTAAGACTCCACTTCTTACACTATGCTCTTTTCTTTAAACTTTAAGATAATGCCGCCAAGAAGAGCCATGAACGCAGCATAAATCGAGCAATTAGTCGCACAAAGAGTGGCTGCCGCTATAGCGACTTATGAGACCAACCGAAATATTTCTGCCAACGGAGATGGTGGTGCTAGCCGCACCACGGGAGGTACTGAAACCAAATCAAAAGGTTGCGGTTTTTTAAGGGGTTCTTGAGTTGCAAGCCCTGATAGTTTAACGGGACTGAGGGAGCCGTCGGATTGGTACGATGGTTTGAGAAATTGGAGTCTGTTTTCCGTGTTTGCGGATGTATTGAAGGAGACAAGGTGAAGTTCGCCACCCACACTCTACAACATGGCGCACTGACATGGTGGAATTCCTACGTCCACTCTGTAGCAATCGATGAAGCCTATCAACTCGCCTGGTCCATGTTGAAGCAAATGATGACGGATGAGTGTTGTACGAGAAACGAACCCCAGAAAATGGAATCGGAGTTCTGGAATCTAGCAATGAAGGGGACGGACATTACAGGGTATACCAACCGATTCCACGAGCTGAGCATCCTGTGCCCACAAATGGTGACCCCCAAGTACAAGAAGATTGAGCGCTACATTTGGGGACTCGCCCCTAAAATCCAAGGCAATGTCACTGCCTCCAACCCAACCACCATTCAGGACGCCATCAGAATGGCCAACAACCTTATGGACCAAGTGTCCCGGAGAAACGAGGCCAGAGCAGGGGAGAAGAGAAAATGGGAGGACAAGTCTGGAAAGAATTCAAGCTCACAATCCAAGAAGCCCGAAATCATCAAGGCTTACGTAGCGGGAATCGAGACAAGGAAAAGCTACACAGGTAAAAAGCCTTTCTGCACCCAATGCACCTACCATCACAACAAAGGTCCCTGCCCAACCCCTTGTGGAAAATGTAAGCGTCTTGGTCATTTGACCAACGACTGTAGATTTGGTACCCCGGGTAACAACGGCGGCAACCAGAGGAGCTGCTATGAGTGTGGAGCTGTCGGGCACTTCAAGAGTGAGTTCCCAAGGTTGAAAAATGGTGGAGGAGCTCAGGGAAGAGCTTTTGTATTGGGAGCAGGTGACGCTCGTCAGGACCCCATGTGGTATCAGGTACGTTTCTTTTAAATGACATTTACGCTTACGTACTCTTTGATACTGGGGCTGATAGGAGCTTTATATTTGCTAAGTTTAGTATGAAATTGAGTGCCACTCATTTTCCCTTAGACAACTCTTATACTATAAAGCTAGCCGACGGCAAAATAATAAAGGCAAATAATATTATTAAGGAATGCACACTGAAGCTGGCAGATCATCCCTTTAAGATAAACTTGATGCCTATAGAACTCGGAAGCTTTGATGTGGTAGTTGGTATAGATTGGTTGTCACACAATCATGCCAAGATTTTGTGCGGTAAGAAAGTGGTACGGATACCACTCCACAAGAAGAAGGTCCTAACAGTCCAAGGGGAAAGAAAGAACCGTCAGCTGAATGTCATATCCGGCCTACGGACATTAAAGTGCCTTAGAAAAGGTTGCCATGCAGTATTAGTCCAGATTGTAGAAAAATAGTCAAAGGAGAAACGACTCGAGGATATTCCAGTGGTTTGTAATTATCCGAAGGTCTTTCCGGAAGATTTGCCTGGGCTTCCGCCAACTAGGCAAGTGGAGTTCCAAATCGACTTGGTGTCGGGAGCTGCACCGGTCGCAAGAGCCCCATACAGACTCACTCCTTCTGAAATGCAAGAGTTATCCAATCAACTACAAGAGTTGATGGATAAGGGATTCATTCGACCAAGATACTCCACAAACGGCCTTCAGAACGCGTTATGGGCATTACGAATTTCAAGTGATGCCATTTGGGTTAACCAACACACCAACTGTATTCATGGATCTTATGAATCGTGTGTGTAAACCATATCTGGAAAAATTCGTGATAGTGTTCATAGACGACATTCTCATCTACTCCCGAAGCTAAGAAGTACACGAACAACCAAGCTGATCTTGGAACTGTTTGAGAAGGAACAGTTATACGCCAAATTTTCGAAGTGTGAATTTTGGTTGCGAGAAGTCAAATTCCATGGGCATGTCATCAACAGCCAGGGAATCCAAGTTGTGTAACAACCCGACTTTTAGCCCAACTAATTATCTGATCATCGAACCAATAATGTAATTTTATTACATTATTTGAATTATAATTTAATTAATTGAAATATTTAATTAAATTATATAAATATTTAAATTATAAATATATTAGGTAGATTTAAAAGAAAAGGAACTTTTGTGGCTAAATTATAAAGAATGAAACTTGAAATTTATATAAATCCCTAAAATGAGACTTAGTGCTCATTTCTATCAAATTAGGTTCCCTGCTCATCTTTACTTCAAGAACGCATACCTGCAGTTCATTTTCATTCAACTTCTCTCTAGAAATCAAGAAGGAAATCTCATCAATTCATCAAGGAAAGTGTAAATTTGTGATCAAAAAGTACAAGAGCTACAAGATTCAAAGGTAATTTTTACACTTAAATCATCATATAAATGTTTGCTTGCATAAAATCGGTACTGGACCAATGTCCAGGAAAAGACTAAAACTTAAAATTCTTTCAATCATCAAATAAGTGAATGCATGTTAGGAATTAGAGTTTTATTGTTGAAACTCTAGAATTTATAGGTTTAATTTTGATGTTGAATTAAAAGAGAAGTGCATTAGTGTGTGCGTGTGTTTCTGCATGAGTACCGAAACAACAAAGGGGATACCGAAACCATAAGGTTTCGGTATGCTTATTACCGAAACCCACAATGAAGAGCAGAAGTATGTATCAAAACCTCAAAAAGATGGGTACCGAAACCATTTATGTAATATACTGAAACTATGAAGATAATACCGAAACCAAGATGGTTTCGGTAACAGCCTGAAACCCACCACCGAAACAGAAAACTACCGAGACCATTATGATGCTTATTACAACAGGTATATATATATATATATATATATATATATATATATATATATATATATATATATATATATATAGACAGAAAACAGAAACAACTTTCCAGCAACCATCTTTCTTCCTTTTCCTTTTATGTTAATAAAGTGTAAAAGTGCAGCTATGTGTGTGTATGACTACCGAAAACATCCATCATGTATATATATATATATATATATATATATATATATATATATATATATATATATATATATATATATATGTATTGTCTCAAGTGTGTGTGCAGTCCCAAGAATGTGTGTGCTGAAATGTGTCCAAGCAGAATTCCATTGTGTGCAGCCTCTTTATACATATACGCATTCACATACATGAAATGAATATAGAGTATGTACTTGATAAATTCACAGCAACTTATGCACCTTCACATGTCAACATATATGGAATCAATTAAAGAGTAAATGGAGATGGCTGTTGGAAATAAAAACAATAACAGTCTCAGTATAATTAATTAAGTATCACGCAAGTATTGGAAGTATATAGTTATGTATGTGTGTACGATGCATTAATAAGAAATAGAATGAAGTAATACATAGTTTCTTATATATATAAATATATACATACTTATGTACTGTGCATAATGAGTGAGTGTTTGGGGCTGTAAAACAAAATATACAAATGTATATATTTTTAATTATTGGAATTGAATGGACAATATATATGCACAAGGTTCACTATCATGGCATCAATTAAAGTAAAGAAACATATGAGTGTGATCATTTATATAATTTGACATAAACTTATGAGAATTGGATTATAAAATCCAATTGAAAGCATATGATGTTATTATTTTATGAAATAAGTATCATGATCAAGTGAATATGTTTAATTAAAATTCAGATGCAACCTTATGAACATATAAACATCAAATAAGCACATGACATGATTAAACATGCTTTCTTAAGAATTCTAATGATCAAATGAAAGCCAATAAAGACTTAATAAAGTCACACATGTCCATGAAAAAGGACATAAAAGTTTATAAATCATTTAAAGCATATTTTATATGTGCTAAGCAAAACCATTAAACGATTGAATGAAAAGATTTATGAAATAGTTGACCATATTCATCTCAACATAATCAAAATATGAGACTTTGAATTTAAAGACAACCGAATGAACATATGATCAAAATATAAGATTTTTGAGATCAAAGATCAACGAATGAATCTTGAGCATAAATGATGAACACTGAATAAATTATTCAGATGATATAAAGACTAATAAATATCAGAACTGATATTTATAACAGATTGAGCAGCAAGCAAGATGACGCGCATCTGAAAGTCTGACATAAGTCAGATAGTGGTTCTAATCCACTACAGATTGTGAGCAACAGAGCCAGAGCCAGAAAGTACAATTAACCAGTAACTGTGAGTTGTAGATTTCACTTTAACTGCATATTATGTGAATTGAGACTTTTTGTTGCCTTATTCTGATTTACTTGATATTCTGATCTTGAGCTTATTGATATATTGTCATAGTATATTTACTATGATTTGTTGAGCTGAGTATTTCTTCTTCTAGATTCGATTCTTTGACGAGTCATTTGATTGTTAAGCGTAACACCATCATTATTGCTCAGTGTTGGGTTAATGTTAGGCTTATGATGTGCTGATTTACGTGATGAAAGCACAGAGGGTAGCTAGCGCTGAGCATTCCGATGATATCCATATAGAGCTTTTACTGGTAGCTAGCCCAGTACGTGGCTGATCCCCACTAATGATGCGTGTGTATGGATTATCATCATCCGAGCATTCCTTATGAATTTGTCTAAAAGTATTAAGAGCAACAACAGTTTTTATAACTGGGAGCTGAACAAAAGTCGCGCATCAAAAGAGCATTAATTGGCCAATGACCCTTCGAGATTGAGCTGTGCATGAGCCTAGTGCAGTGCATATAGAGCTGAGCCGTGCATGAGCCGAGTGCAGTGCATGTGCTTCCGCGTTCATAATTGCATGTTAAATGTGAAATTCTACATTCTCACTAAGCAAATAAGCTTACCCCGTTGTTGCATTATTCTTCAGGTAAAGGCAAAGGATTGGCTGGACCTAGTTCATAGGTCAGGACTCTGAAAGAGCTTGAAGTGCATTAGAACCCGTTTCAACACTTTGGTATTGTCAGATGAAAGAGCTTTGGGGTTCGGGTTTAGTTTATATTATGTGATTTGATGTAATAGTCTAGATGTTTGTACCTTAATACTTAAATTCTGTCTCTGATTGTAATTAACTTTTATTCCGCAACTGTTAATTTTATCTTTGTTTCCTGATTGATATTGCATTGCTACTGGGCCTTGACTTGAGACCTTTGAGAAATCAGAGGGTCTCACAGGATGGTATCAGAGCAATAGTTTGAGTGAATCATCGTATTACGTGTAATACATGATCTCAAACTTGTGCAATTCTATAGTATCAATCATGACAGGATGGCCTGAACTAAGATAGGTTTCAGAGACTAGTAGGACGGGGCATGAAAGGGTACAATGTGCTAGGCTAATGATCTAAATATTTAGTAATTTGAATTTCAGAGCTATGTCAGGAGAAGGTGGACCATCAGGTGGCATGACCCCAGAGCAAGTCCTGGAAATGATGCAACAACTAATAACCCAGAATAATGAGCAACAAAACAAGTTTATGCTAAAGACTGAAAAGAGAAATAAACATAAAAAGAAACAAAATGAACAGTCAAGTGAATCAGATTCAGATAATGAGCATGTCAATAAACGAGCTGTGCAGCCAAAAGGCTGTAAATTTAAAGATTTCAAAGCAAGTGGTGCCTTAACTTTTGAAGGCACAGTAGATCCAATAAAAGCGTTAGATTGGATAAGTCATACTGAAGAGATCTTCAGTATCTCAGAATGTCTGGACAGCAATAGAGTTAAGTTTGCTACTGCACTATTCGTTGGAGCTGCTAGAGCCTGGTGGAAAACACAAAGGAGCATCTATGGTGAGGAAGCAATTACGACATTGGACTGGGAGCAGTTCTTGGAGATGTTCAACGCCAAATACTGCCCAACAGACAAACAAGACGAACTCGAGATGCAGTTGATGCAATTAAAACAAGGAACTAAAACCCTTGATGAATACGAGCATGAGTTCTCAAGACTTTGCGGCTACTCGTCATATCAAGTAGCAACAGAAGAGCGTAAGATAAACCGATTCAGACTGGGTCTGAATCCAATATATAGAAGACAAATGAGCAGCATAAAGTTCACGACGTATCTCAGCATAGTGGAAGCAGCAAGGATGGTGGAGCGAGAATTCACAAATTCGAGTTGTGAACCCGTTATGATGGCTATAAGTCCTACATGTCCATCTCCACCTAAGAAACAGAAATCCAGTAGATTCTTTGGTTCATCAAAGTCCAGTCAGCAGCAGTCACAAGCATCCTCTACACCTCAGAAGACTAGAGTTTACTCCCTACAGTCAGGAACACGACCGTGTAAGCGCTGTAACAAATTTCATAGCGGACGCTGCAACCCTAGTGATGTGACATGTTACACTTGTAACCGGATTGGACATGGAAGCGATGAGTGCCCAGAAAGAAACGACATATGCTACAACTCTGGAGAGCGTGGACATTATGCCAAGCATTGCCCAAATGCACACCGGCTTACTAATCAGGAACAACCAGTTGGCAGAGGAATCCAACAGAGTGCTACAAAGATACCTACAGCTAAGGCGCGAGCTTTCCATATAACTGCTAGGGATGCCGAGGAGACACTAGAGACGCCAAAAGACCATAACGGTAACTAAGAACAAGTTTCTTATATGATTAAATGATTTAATTCCATTACCATATGAATTTCAATTCCAAAATAAGTATGGAGTTAACTGTACAACCCTGTCATCGATAGTGAATAATGCGGATGACATATGGGTTGTATCAGTTTAAGTTACGATACAAATATTTTTCCAATCAGTTGTTATACCTATGAACAACATAGGTGTTGTAATCTGAATCGTGTATGATTCAAAAGCCCTAAGAAAATTGATAATTTAATCTTAAAACACAAGCTACTTCGTAAATCCTTGTAATCTGAATGATTACAGCATGTCTTATAATGAGACAGAGGTAGAAGTTGCTGATCCAATAAAATGAGAAGAGTAATTGAATCAAGTGATTAAGCACTCAATGACAACTTGAACGAGAATCAAAGAAATCAGAGGCACAAAGAGAGAGTTGCAAGGGAATAAACTGAAATTTTGTAAAGATAAGCGATTGGCCATGAATGACCAATGAACTGCCCGTATATGCCAAGATATGAATTCTCACTATGTCGACGCGAGACTAGTGAGATATCTAAAATCGAATTCCTATTCCATCTAAATGCAAATAAAATGAAAAGCTTCCGTCGAAATAGTAAAGTAATTTAAATTCAGAGATTCACTCATGAAAAGTCAAACCTAAGTTTGTACATATAATTAAATGGAATTCCTATTCCATATTGCTTGTCAGAGCAAAGAAATTGCAAGTCTTCGCAACAAGTCGGCGTTAATCAGAAATAGTTAAGTGATTGATGGTGATGACATCATCAATAAGAGAAGTATTTCCTAAAGTACAAATATTAGACTTCCAAAAGCTATGAGATAGTGATATGAGTTAATTAATGCATTAAGTTGTTAGCTGAATTGAATGAGATATATTTTAAATCTCAAAGTATAAACCTACATAGCAAATGGATTATTGATAAGTCAGAGTTCCTAAAATGCATAAAAGTCGTGCATATGCCAAATATTAAGTGGTATAATGCCGAAAGAATCAATGAATATATCAGTATTAAAAGTCAAGGAAAAGAGAGATTTGAGTTGATTAATGTATTGAATTGCTACCCAAATTGATTGAAGCATAATTTAAATCTCAAAAATCCATAAACTGAATATATAAATGAAAATTCTGCAATAATACAGATGAAAGATTTAAAAAGCCATAATTGGCTCAAGAGCAAAAGAAAGAGATATATGAGCTAACTCATGAATTGAGTTATTGTCTGAATAGATTAAGGCAAAAATCTCCTATATTAATAGTATAAATAATAAGTCTGAACATCTAAAATGGTCAAACAGCAAAGTATTTAATCAAATATGAACTATGAAAAGAGAAATTTGAATTCTTGTGCTTGAGAATCTCAAAGAAATAAATGTTATGAAATACAGATGGTGCTCGTTCTGTGGAAACACCACAAAAGTTCGTATCAGTCTTGGGAATCAGGATATCATAAAGGCTATCTCCCAAGTCTGTTCGAACATATCTAACTTCGGGGACGAAGTTTGTGCGTGGTGGAGCCCATTCTGTAACAACCCGACTTTTAGCCCAACTAATTATCTGAGCATCGAACCAATAATGTAATTTTATGTAATTTTATTACATTATTTGAATTATAATTTAATTAAGTATTGAAATATTTAATTAAATTATATAAATATTTAAATTATAAATATATTAGGTAGATTTAAAAGAAAAGGAACTTTTGTGGCTAAATTCTAAAGAATGAAACTTGAAATTTATATAAATCCCTAAAATGAGACTTAGTGCTCATTTCTATCAAATTAGGTTCCCTGCTCATCTTTACTTCAAGAACGCAAACCTGCAGTTCATTTTCATTCAACTTCTCTCTAGAAATCAAGAAGGAAATCTCATCAATTCATCAAGGAAATTGTAAATTTGTGATCAAAAAGTACAAGAGCTACAAGATTCAAAGGTAATTTTTACACTTAAATCATCATATAAATGTTTGCTTGCATAAAATCGGTACTGGACCAATGTCCAGGAAAAGACTAAAACTTAAAATTCTTTCAATCATCAATAAGTGAATGCATGTTAGGAATTAGAGTTTAATTGTTGAAACTCTAGAATTTATAGGTTTAATTTTGATGTTGAATTAAAAGAGAAGTGCATTAGTGTGTGCGTGTGTTTCTGCATGAGTACCGAAACAACAAAGGGGATACCGAAACCATAAGGTTTCAGTATGCTTATTACCGAAACCCACAATGAAGAGCAGAAGTATGTATCGAAACCTCAAAAAGATGGGTACCGAAACCATTTATGTAATATACTGAAACTATGAAGATAATACCGAAACCAAGATGGTTTCGGTAACAGCCTGAAACCCACCACCGAAACAGAAAACTACCGAGACCATTATGATGCTTATTACAACAGGTATATATATATATATGTATATATATATGTATATATATATGTATATATATATGTATATATATATGTATATATATATGTATATATATGTATATATATATATATATATATATAGAAATAAAGATCAGCAGCAGCCGTATATATATACATATATATACTTATGAGTGCAGTGTGTGTGTCGATATATACATATATATATATATATATATATATATATATATATATATATATATATATATATATATATATATATATATTAGACAGGAAACAGAAACAACTTTCCAGCAACCATCTTTCTTCCTTTTCCTTTTATGTTAATAAAGTGTAAATGTGCAGCTATGTGTGTGTATGACTACCGAAAACATCCAGCATGTATATATATATATATATATATATATATATATATATATATATATATATATATATATACACACATATATGTATTGTCTCAAGTGTGTGTGCAGTCCCAAGAATGTGTGTGCTGAAATGTGTCCAAGCAGAATTCCATTGTGTGCAGCCTCTTTATACATATACGCATTCACATACATGAAATAAATATAGAGTATGTACTTGATAAATTCACAGCAACTTATGCACCTTCACATGTCAACATATATGGAATCAATTAAAGAGTAAATGGAGATGGCTGTTGGAAATAAAAACAATAACAGTCTCAGTATAATTAATTAAGTATCACGCAAGTATTGGAAGTATATAGTTATGTATGTGTGTACGATGCATTAATAAGAAATAGAATGAAGTAATACATAGTTTCTTATATATATAAATATATACATACTTATGTACTGTGCATAATGAGTGAGTGTTTGGGGCTGTAAAACAAAATATACAAATGTATATATTTTTAATTATTGGAATTGAATGGACAATATATATGCACAAGGTTCACTATCATGGCATCAATTAAAGTAAAGAAACATATGAGTGTGATCATTTATATAATTTGACATAAACTTATGAGAATTGGATTATAAAATCCAATTGAAAGCATATGATGTTATTTTTTTATGAAATAAGTATCATGATCAACTGAATATGTTTAATTAAAATTCAGATGCAACCTTATGAACATATAAACATCAAATAAGCACATGACATGATTAAACATGCTTTCTTAAGAATTCTAATGATCAAACGAAAGCCAATAAAGACTTAATAAAGTCACACATGTCCATGAAAAAGGACATAAAAGTTTATAAATCATTTAAAGCATATTTTATATGTGCTAAGCAAAACCATTAAACGATTGAATGAAAAGATTTATGAAATAGTTGACCATATTCATCTCAACATAATCAAAATATGAGACTTTGAATTTAAAGACAACCGAATGAACATATGATCAAAATATAAGATTTTTGAGATCAAAGATCAACGAATGATTCTTGAGCATAAATGATGAACACTGAATAAATTATTCAGATGATATAAAGACTAATAAATATCAGAACTGATATTTATAACAGATTGAGCAGCAAGCAAGATGACGCGCATCTGAAAGTCTGACATAAGTCAGATAGTGGTTCTAATCCACTACAGATTGTGAGCAACAGAGCCAGAGCCAGAAAGTACAATTAACCAGTAACTGTGAGTTGTAGATTTCACTTTAACTGCATATTCTGTGAATTGAGACTTTTTGTTGCCTTATTCTGATTTACTTGATATTCTGATCTTGAGCTTATTGATATATTGTCATAGTATATTTACTATGATTTGTTGAGCTGAGTATTACTTCTTCTAGATTCGATTCTTTGACGAGTCATTTGATTGTTAAGCTTAACACCATCACTATTGCTCAGTGTTGGGTTAATGTTAGGCTTATGATGTGCTGATTTACGTGATGAAAGCACAGAGAGTACTAGAGCTGAGCATTCCGATGATATCCATATAGAGCTTTTACTGGTAGCTAGCCCAGTACGTGGCTGATCCCCACTAATGATGCGTGTGTATGGATTATCATCATCCGAGCATTCCCTATGAATTTGTCTAAAAGTCTCAAGAGCAACAACAGTTTTTATAACTGGGAGCTGAGCAAAAGTCGCGCATCAAAAGAGCATTAATTGGCCAATGACCCTTCGAGATTGAGCTGTGCATGAGCCTAGTGCAGTGCATATAGAGCGGAGCCGTGCATGAGCCGAGTGCAGTGCATGTGCTTCCGCGTTCATAATTGCATGTTAAATGTGAAATTCTACATTCTCACTAAGCAAATAAGCTTACCCCGTTGTTGCATTATTTTTCAGGTAAAGGCAAAGGATTGGCTGGACCTAGTTCATAGGTCAGGACTCTGAAAGAGCTTGAAGTGCATTAGAACCCGTTCAACACTTTGGTATTGTCAGATGAAAGAGCATTGGGGTTCGGGTCTAGTTTATATTATGTGATTTGATGTAATAGTCTAGATGTTTGTACCTTATACTTAAATTCTGTATCTGATTGTAATTAACTTTTATTCCGCAACTGTTAATTTTATCTTAGTTTCCTGATTGATATTGCATTGCTACTGGGCCTTGACTTGAGACCTTTGAGAAATCAGAGGGTCTCACAAGTTGACCCATAAAAATCGAAGCCATAAAGAACTGGGCAACTCCTAGAACTCCCACAGAAATCCGCCAATTTCTCGGACTTGCCGGTTATTACAGGCGATTTATTGAAAACTTCTCAAAGATAGCGGGTTCCCTAACAGAGCTGACTCGGAAAGATGTGAAGTATAACTGGGGTGAAGAGCAGGAAAAGGTGTTTCAATAGTTAAAGCAAAAATTGTGTAGTGCACCAATTCTGTCCTTACCTGAAGGGACAGAAAAATTTGTGATCTACTGTGATGCCGCACACAATGGATTAGGTTGTGTGCTCATGCAAAAGGATAAAGTTATTGCTTACGCATCACGGCAACTCAAAATCAACGAGGTGAAATATACGACTCATTACTTGGAGCTCGGAGCAGTGGTGTTTGCTCTTAATATATGGAAGCACTACCTTTACGGTACCAAGTGCACGATGTTTATGGATCACAAGAGCCTTCAGCATATTCTAAACCAGAAGGAATTAAACATGAGGCAGCGTCGCTGGGTTGAGCTGCTTAGCGATTACGACTGCGAGATTCGTTATCATCCGGGTAAGGCGAATGTTGTAGCTGATGCCCTGAGCCGAAAGGAACGGGTTAAACCTTTGAGAGTTCGAGCATTGGTCATGACTATACAGTCAAACCTAAACTCTCAAATCTGCGAGGCACAAGAGGAAGCAGTCAAGGAGGGTAATCTGCTGGATGAAGCCGTTAGAGGAATGGATAAGCAGTTTGAAATCAAGTCAAATGGATGTCGGTACTTCATGGGCAGATTTTGGCTACCAAAATTCGGAGGAGTAAGGAAGCTGGTCATGGATGAAGGGCATAAAACAAGATATGCTATTCACCCAGGGTCAGATAAGATGTATCACGACTTGAAAGGAATAGGTGGCCAAACATGAAGGCTGACATTGCTACATATGTCAGCAAGTATTTAACGTGTTTGAAAGTTAAGGCTGAACACTAGAAACCATCAGGATTGTTGGTGCAACCAGTAATACCCCAGTGGAAGTGGGAGAATATCATCATGGACTTCATCACCAAGTTTCCAAAGACTTCTGGAGGTTTTGACACCATTTGGGTGATTGTGGATCAACTTACAAAGACCGCACACTTCTTGCCAATCAAGGAGACAGATAAGATGGATAAGTTAACACGAATCTATCTTAATGAAGTTGTCTCAAGGCATGGAGTACGTGTATCGATTATATCAGATAGGGACAACCGATTCACGTCAAGATTTTGGCAATCATTGCAAGACACATTGGGTACACGCCTAGATATGAGCACGACCTATCACCCGCGGATGGATGTTCAGAGTGAAAGGGCTATTCAGACCTTGGAAGACATGCTAAGGGCATGTGTTATCGACTTTGGCGAAAGATGGGATAGGCACCTGCCTTTAGTTGAGTTCTCCTATAACAACAGCTATCACTCGAGTATTAAGACTGCTCCGTTGAGGCTCTATCGGCAAAAGTGTCGATCACCACTTTGTTGAGCTGAGGTAGGAGATAGCCAGATTACTAGACCCGAGATCATCCAGGAGACTACAGAAAAGGTAGCCCAGATTCGGAACCGATTAAAGATCGCGCGCGATCGATAGAAAAGCTATGCAGATGTTCGACGGAAGGATTCGGAATTTCAAGAGGGAGATCAAGTAATGTTGAAAGTCTCGCCTTGGAAAGGCGTAGTCCGTTTTGGGAAACGAGGAAAACTCAATCCTCGTTATATCGGACCATTCAAGATCACCAGAAGAATTGGTCCGGTAGCCTACCGACTCGATCTGCCCCCAGAGCTTAGAAATGCTCATAATACCTTCCATGTATCGAACCTTAAGAGGTGTCTGGCTGATGAAACACCCGTTATACCCCATGGACGAGCTGGAGTTAGACGATAAGTTGAACTTCGTTGAAAAACCCGTGGAAATAATGGACCAAGAAGTCAAGAAACTAAAGCATAGTCGGATCCCGATAATAAAAGTCAGATGGAACTCTAAGCGAAGTCCTGAGTTTATGTGGGAACGCGAATATCAGTTCCGGGAAAAATACCCTCATCTGTTCTCAAATACTCAAACAGTGGAGAACACGAGCTAATTTCGGGACGAATTCCCTTAACAGGGGGAGACTGTAACATCCGGCATTAAACCAGGTTAGCAACTACGATCTAATCAGTATTTAATAGCCAATTATAACCTAATCAGTGGTCATTAGAAATTAATTAAAGTTGTCAGGATCTAAAATTTGAATAACCAAGATTAACTGATTTGAAATTTATCAGAGTATAAATCAATAATCTTGCTTTGAATCAAAGTTTAATTAAGAAGTTTGCGGAATAACACTTAATTATTTTAACAAAAACTTTCAGAACAAATGAAGCATAAAACATAAGAAGTAATCAAGACTGTTTGTATTGCTGAATTCAATGATTACAATCACCTCTAATCTGTTTGATTAGACGAAGAACACAGACTGTTCTTAGGGTTTTACAACCTTAGAGGCTTAAGAAAACTTAAACAATAAAGCAATTACAGACTCAAAATATGCAGAAAACTTCTATAAACTTCTATACAATAGAATGACCTATTCTCTGTATTTATATTGCTTTTTGGACTTGTTTCCTTGAAGGACTATGACTTCTCTGATAGTAGATATGCTGGAATCTTCGTGTAGATATCTTTCCTGAAAATCAGCACTTTCTGTTTATGAAACTGTTGAGCAGCTTGAATGTCTTGACAGCATGAACTGAGCAGCTTGAGTTGTTTTGCTCTGGCAGCTTGAACTTTTACACTGGCAGCTCGAGTTTCTTCAACTAGCAGCATGAACTTTGTATTTACATAAAAAATCTACTAACAGTCTGAGAAGTCTAACTAACAGCTTGAGCATACTTAAACTATTTCCCAACAATCTCCCCCTAACTTAAATTCTTTACACAAGACTTTAAGTTCTATACAAAAATGGAAATGAATAAGTAAACTGTTATTTATAAACCAAGGCTTTCAAAAACTTACAACTGTGCAAGTTTCTGATCTACAGCCTTCAAAAATTTTTTCTTCATCTCATCTCTATCACAAGATAACCTAACAGATTTTATCTGAAGTAGCATATCTTTTGGTAAATCATAAAATTCGAGATTGAAGAATATACCAGGTCCATCTGAAAATTTGATTCTGTATGTCCTTGACTTGACAATCAGATCAACTTGCTTGACCTTCTTCCCCTTCTTCACAGCATCCTCTATTTCTTTCCTTGTAGATTCAGGGTCAACAATTGATTTTAGATCTTTAATTACTTGCTTCACTTGTGGTAGAGCATATCTAACTTGTGATACAGACCCAATGTTGTGCATTCTGATAAGCTCATCTCTGGTCAACTTCTGAACCATCTGCCAAAATGTATCATATTCTTCTTCTGGTCCAGACTCCCTTCTTACCACAAACTTAACTCTCAAGTTACGGTCATCCAGGGACTTAGCAAACCAGTAATTGATTTGAGGCTTTGTAAAATCATGCTGATCAATCAACTTCTCTATCTCCATGGCTTTTTGCAGTTGTTGATCAAACAGCACTCTTTTAACTTGATATAGCTTTGCTTGTGAGGATGGATCAGATGTAGGAATAGATGCAACAGCTTGTTCAGTAGGAACAGGAGCACTGGTAGCAGCTTTACTTTGGACTGATTGAGTTGATGGTTGGACTTCTTGGGATGATTGAGCTTCTGGAGAGACTTTTGTTCTCTTTCTTTTGTCCATCTCCTTGTCATGAATCTCCTGCAGCCTTTCAGTAGACATGGACTGAGCCATTTTCTTTGGAATACCTGCTGCAAAGGCAAAATTGATAAGAAATCTTCTATGCTCAGCCTTGGTGTACCCTGTTGGCATCTTTCTCTTCTTTTCACCTTGTTTGCCCACAAACCCCTTTAGGTAATCACCTAATGTCTCATCATCATCTATTGGGGGCTGAGCTTGCTGATCTAATTCTTTATCCTGTTCTTCTGCTAACCTTTTGGCAACTTCAGCATCAAAGGCAATCTGGGCTTCTTTGGAGGAGAATTTGTGCTTTGGAGACTCAATGAGAATGCCCTTGCCCTTGTCTTTTACAGAAGAGGATGTTGCTTGGACTGTACTTGATGGAGCTTGAATGCCTTCCCTGATCACAACTTCAGTGACTTTTGAAGGAGCAGCTTGAGTTTCTAGGCTAACAGCTTGAGAAGCTGTTGGGACTGCTAGCCTAGAAACTGGGACTGTTGGTGCTACTTGGACTATTGTTGTTGTTGGAGCTGCTTGGACTGATTTAGGAACCTCCTGATTCTCCCCCTTTTTGGAAGCATTGGTTTGGTCAGAAGGACCAACAACCTTTGCCCCTTGGGTTTGAATCAAACGCTCTAATTGAATGAGCTTATTTCCACAAAGGGTAAACCCTTTATGAAGATAATCCATCCTCTGATTTTGAGCCATTTCTGATTGCTTTAGGGCCATTATTTGTGCACCCTGTGCAGCAATGATGGACATTTGGTATTCCAACATAGCTACAACAGGTTTCAGCTTGGGATCCGTCAAAAGCATAAGTTGCAGACTAGTCTCAAGATCAGAAAACACCTGTGGTGCTTGTGATCTATCACTGACATCAATACCAGAAGTAGAAACCTCTGGGCCCCTCTTTTCTTGGTTCTGGGGACTTCCAGCTTGTGTTGGCACACTTGCTGTTGCCATGGGCGTGGTCTTAGCTATGTTGGCACTGTCCTGTGCCTCTTTTGCAGAGACATCAGTAGTGCCAGCCACAGAACCCATATGAACCATCTCTGAAGAGATGTTCACCTCCTGAGTGAGGATGGGAGTTTCCTCTAGTGGTTCCCTTTGGATATGCTGTGCAGGAGTATCCTCCTGCACAGGGATATATGGCTCTTGCTGATGGGAGGAGGAGGAAGGAGCTCCTGGTCCCCTTTTTCTTTTGTATATATTTCTGAGTGGGCGTGTTGGCTGTACAAAAGGATCAGTGGGAGTTTGTGTATTATGAGGAGTGGGTTGGGGTCTTGCGGGTGTAGCAGTGATGTTAGGCTGAGTCTGCTCAAGACCCTCTCCTCTGTTTCCTGAAATGATGTTCATCATTGCAGAGGGCAATGGAACATCTACACTGACAAAATTGGCACTTGGCTTTATCAGCCTTTTGATAGAAGATAGTGAGTGCCTATGGGAAATATGTATCCTCTTATGTAAATGAGAAGTAGTGCAGGTGTGTGCAATGATTTCTGCCAAAAATCTTGGATACATTAAAAACTTCCCATTCTTTAGGGAATGATGCCTTAACATCCCCTGAAAAATCATGTTTGAAAAATTGAACTGTTGGCCTGTTGAAAAGCACACTAAGGCAGTGGCAATGTTAGAAGAAAATTCTGACCAACCAGTTCTTTTGGAGCTCATACACTGCTGAAGAATATGTACAAGAAATTTCCATTTAGGAGAAAAATGGGCTTTTAAGAAAGTAAAAGAATCAGCAGGGCCCCTATAACCAATGTTTTGAAGACCAAAATGTAAAGCTTGAAGGGATAGGTCTGTTATACCTGAGGCATCTTGAAGATGCAAATGGTGCCGAATGGATTCCTCAGTGATGGTGATAGGAGTGCCATCAATTTTGGATAGAAGGGTAGGCACTCCATTGATGGTTTGAACAGATGCATGGTTCCAAAACTGTTCTATATGGGAGATGTATATAGTGGGGTTTATGGTTAGGGCATAATGAATATGGGAGTGCCTGAGGAAATCCATCATTGTATGGAACGGTTGGAGTTCAGCATGTTTCAGAGTGTATGGGAGACAGTTGTGTTCTTTTACGAACTCCATGGATGAACAAACGAGGGTTTTAGGGTTTGAAAGAAGAATGTGTGATTCGTTCAGAGAGAAAGTAGAAGGCCGTGGAAGAAAAATATGTAACTGGTAGTTACAACTGAACGAAACTGGGACCTTTAAAGGTTTCGAAAAGGTTGGGTCCCGCGCACACATTTGAAAAATTACCCAAATACCCTGCACACTTTGACAGATCAAGTGAAAATAACTAGCAGTCCGAGAAAATGAACTAGCAGCATGAGAAAATACTCATGCTGTTAGTGTAAAATTGTGCAACTTTTCAATGTAACAGTGTCTCCCCCTTAAATTAGCATACTGAGTCGATAATAATGAAAACCAATTAATCCATGTTTACCATACCAATATTTGATATTAGGAAAGTGAACCTTCCCACATCAAAAGGTTTTGTAAATAGATCAGCTAGCTGATCATCTGTATGTATTTTGGTAACTTGGATTAACTTCTTTTCATTACAATCTCTGATGAAGTGAAATCTGATTTCTATATGCTTGGTTTTTGGGAATTTCACTGGGTTTTGCACAATGCTAATTGCACTTGAATTGTCAATATAAATAGGAGTGGATAAGAAATTCATACCATAGTCTCTTAGCTGATTTTGAATCCACATTACCTGGGAGCAGCAGCTTGCAGCTGCTACGTATTCTGCTTCAGTGGATGATGTGGAGACAGTTGTTTGCTTTTTGCATTGCCAAGAGACCAGTCTTGCTCCTAAGTATTGACATCCACCAGTTGTGGATTTTCTGTCAATGTTGCATCCACCATAGTCACTGTCAGAGTAAGCAGTTAGTTCAAAAGGAGAGTCTTTAGGATACCATAGACCTAAATGTGGTTGGCCTTTAAGATATCTAAAGATTCTCTTAACAGCAACCAAGTGAGAATCCTTTGGAGAGCATTGAAACCTAGCACACACACAGACAGCAAACATTATATCAGGTCTAGAAGATGTTAGATACATGAGAGATCCTATAAGGGATCTGTATAGATGAATGTCCACATCTATGCCATCTTTGTCTGTATGGAGCTGTTTATGAGGATCCATTGGAGTGCTTGCAACCTTTGTGTCTTGATAGCCAAACTTTTCCAGTATGTCTTTGACATACTTTGATTGACTTATGAATAGACCAGTAGGCTTCTGTTTAACCTGCAGCCCTAGAAAGAATGTGAGTTCCCCCATTGAACTCATTTGAAACTTTTTGTGCATTAGGGCCTCAAAATCTTTGCACAACCTATCATTAGTTGAGCCAAAGATGATGTCATCAACATAGATCTGGACAAGAAGAATCTCAGCTTTGATGGATTTAGTGAAAAGTGTTTTGTCCAGAGTGCCTCTCTTGAATCCATTCTGTAGAAGATATGATGACAGTGTGTCATACCATGCTCTGGGGCTTGGTGAAGACCATAGAGAGCTTTGTCTAGCTTGTACACCCTGTCTGGATACTTGTAGTCTTCAAAACCAGGAGGTTGACACACATACACTTCCTCTTCAATTGTCCCATACAGGAAAGCAGACTTAACATCCATTTGATACACTTTAAATCCTTTGAAACTTGCATATGCTAGAAATAGTCTGATGGCTTCAATTCTTGCTACTGGAGCAAAGACATCATCATAATCTATTCCTTCTTCTTGAGTGTACCCTTGTGCTACTAGTCTTGCTTTGTTCTTGATGACTATCCCTCTCTCATCCTTCTTGTTTCTGAACACCCATCTTGTACCTATTGCTCTCTTACCTTTAGGAAGATCCACCAGAGTCCATACATTCTGAATTTTGAACTGTAAAAGCTCTTCTTGCATAGCTTCAATCCAGGATGAATCTTTTAATGCTTCTGATGCCTTTTTAGGTTCCAATTGAGACATGAAACAGGCATGTTCAAAAGCAGCTAGACTGAATTCAGGAACTGCTTGTTCAGCAGCAGCAGTCTCATTGTGAACCATCTTTCTTGTTTGAACAGGAGTGCTTGGATCACCCAGTATTTGATTGAGAGGGTGATACTTGTGAACTCTTAGTGTGGGCTCTCTCTCTGTTTGAAAGGAAGTTCCAAGGTTTGTATCATCTCCATCAGAACCAGTGAGTGGTTCAGTTTCTGAAACAGCTTGACTTGAATCTGGGACTGTTTCCTGTTGTGTTGGAGCTGTTCTTTCAGAACTTTGGAGTGGCACTTCAGTGTCTGGATTTGTATCATTCAGGACCCCTGGAGGATCACAAGACAGAAGTGGTAGAGTGGTGAAATCATCCCAACTTGTTGAATCTGCAGCAGTCTGAGACTTTGTGCCAACAGCATGAGAAATTGTATTGGCAGCATGAGAATTCGTGTTAGCAGCTTCAACCCTGTATGCATCAGCTCCTGCAGTATACTCAACAAAGCTCAGAGAATTTGTTAGTGAATCTAAATCAAACAACCAATCAGGACCAGTGCCTTTGATATTAGCAGTATTTTCATTAAATTCAACATTGGCACTTTCTTCAATTGTTTTAGACACACTGTTGTATACTCTATAGGCTTTGCTTTGAGTTGAGTATCCTACAAAGAATCCTTCTTCAGCCTTACTCTCAAACTTCCCTAAGTGAGTCTTAGTGTGAAGAATAGTA
This sequence comes from Centrapalus pauciflorus, assembly GCA_020465985.1. Classification (NCBI taxonomy): domain Eukaryota; kingdom Viridiplantae; phylum Streptophyta; class Magnoliopsida; order Asterales; family Asteraceae; genus Centrapalus; species Centrapalus pauciflorus. The sequence goes on along the minus strand of JAANYP010004493.1, from coordinate 227,174 downwards.
CATGGGCATCCAAAAGGCTTGAAGAAAGCTATTAGGGGACTTCTGTTATGGAATAACTCATAGGGAGTTTTCCCTTGTGATTGAACTACTTGAACCCTATTTAGAACATAACAGGCTGTATTAACAGCTTCTGCCCAGAAAGTCATTGGCAGATTTGAATCAGCTAGCATTGTTCTAGCAGCCTCAATTAATGTTCTATTCTTTCTTTCAGCTACACCATTTTGCTGTGGTGTTCTTGGTGCACTATATTGTCTAGCAATGCCTTTGGACTCACAGAAACTGTTTAGAATTTGATTTTTAAATTCAGTTCCATTGTCTGATCTTATCACCTTAACTTTGGAATTGGATTGGTTTTCTATCTTAAGGATAAAAGACTTAACTAGCTCAGCAGTTTCATCTTTGGACCTAAGAAAGTAAACCCAAGTAAATCTGGTGAAATCATCAACAATGACTAAACAGTATGCCCTTTTATTCAAACTCAAAACAGATGTTGGACCAAATAGATCCATATGTAACAACTGAAGAACAGATGAGATTGAATTTACTTCTTTGGCCTTATGAGAAGTTTTGTGTTGCTTACCTTTAAGACATGCTACACAATGATCATCACAAATGAACTCCTTTTGTGGTAATCCTCTTACCAGATTCTTTTTAACTAAATCATTCATGGACTTGAAGTTCATGTGACACATCCTTCTATGCCAAAGAGCAGACTCATTTGATGATGCTTTGGATATTAAACAGCTTAAAGTATTTGATTTAGTCAAGAGAGCTGTGTCCAGGCAGTAAACATTGTCCTTTCTTGGTGTTCTAAGTAAAACAAGATTTTCAGGAATTTTGAAATCCTTTGAAAGGACAATGCACTCAGAATCTGTGAACAGAACAATGTTTTGTTTGTCACAGATTTGAGAGACACTCAATAAATTGTACTTAAGCTGTTCAACATACAGAACATCATGGAATGTCATGTTGCCTGCATTAACAGTACCTTTACCTGTAACCTTACCTCCTTTTGAGTTGCCTCCAAATGCAACAAAACCTCCATCAAAACCTTTGAAATTTGACAAGCATTCAGAATTGCCTGTCATGTGCCTAGAGCATCCACTGTCCAGATGCCATCTTGTCCTATGAGGAGACCTGTGGTTGCCCTGCACAAATAACAGCTTAGTTAGTAGTGGAGTAAACCCAAACCAAATTGGTTTTGGGTTGGCCTTGTACATTGACATAACTAAAAACTGTTTTTGACTTCTTGTATTTGGTGAGATCTACTGATGGAGTCTTTGGAGAGTATTTAGTGATAATATGAGGTATCCAATTATTTTGATCATCTTTTCTTCTGACAGTCTCAGATGATTCACTAGCAGCTCCAGTTTGATGCCCAGCAGCTGGAGCTGTGTTTGTAGTGCTAACAGTTTCTGTTTTTGCACTAACAGCATCAGATTTTGACTTAGCAGTCTGATCTTTTGCATTAGCAGTTTGAGCAACAGATTTGTCCTTGACACACCATATTTGTTTAAAACTTGATTTAGGCTTTGCCAAAACTTGTTTTTGATGTGTGGACTGTTTTTTATTAACTTTTGAGAATCTGTGATCAACTGTTCTCTTTGGAGCTGCTGTGGAAGGTTTCACTTTTGAGTGCTTTGCCTGTTTAGGATTTGATTTTGTGTGATGCACAGTCTGTTTTGCAACAGCTGGTTTGTAAAAACAATCCTTGGCTAAGTGATTCTTCCTTCCACAGTGAAAGCATCTTTTGACAGTTTGAATTGGAACACCAGACTTTTCTGTCAATTTCTGGTTCTTGTTTCTCTGGTTTCCTCTTACCTGCTGTTGTTTAGGAAACTTTTGAACACCATGCTTTTGGCATGTGCAGATAGAAACAGTTTTACCTCTTTTAGTTCCTTTTGATGAAGATGCAGTGTTACAGTTAGAATGTACAGAAACTTGTGGAGTAGCATTGCATACACTCATCTTCTCTTTTCCTTTCTTACTGGGAACTTGGACTTCTATGGGTGCACTCTTTGTGTCACAGTCTCTATTTTGACTCTTATCTTCTTTTAATTCAGGACTGTTATCAAGGATAGGATCTACAATAGTCATAGACTCATCTAGTGGTTCATTGACAAGTCTATCAGCAACTTCACTCATTGGATGAATGTACTTGTTATTATATGGAGGTGGAGTAGCTCTGTATCCTATTCCTTCTTTGGGATTGACCTGAGATTTGACTCTATCTTTGAATTGAACTTCCATTAGGTGTTCTAGCTTTTGATTTGCTAACTTGAAGTTACCTAGATCTATGTTAACAGATTCCAGTTTCTCATTAGCCTCTAACACCTTCTGTTCAGTTTCTTCTACCTTTTTATTCAGAGATTCTATTTTCTTATTGAGTTCCTTTTTCTCCCATTCATGATAGTTTCTATCATACCCCATTTGAATCTCATTATCCTTATAATCATTGATCTGTTTTTCCAGATCTTCTATGGCTTGCATATATTCATATCTCCTTTCTTCCATCTTAGCTAGAGTTTTGCACATGCTCTCATTATGATCTCTGTACTTTTTAACCATATTTTTGCATGATTGAGAGCAGAGTTTAGAATTTACCTCAGATGGTAGTTCAGTGGAGGAGACATTTGATGTTTCTGCCATAAGTGCTTGATTTTGGAATTCTTCCTCTGTCTGATCACTCCAGTCAAACACATTGTCTTCTTGAGAGACAAGTGCTGTTGATGAGGAAGCTTGGATGGGCTGTGAAGTCCTTGATGGCTGTTGACCTTGAGATCTACATTCTCTGGCAAAGTGACCAAGCTTATGGCATTTATAGCATTCCACTTTTGATTTATCAAAAGATGGTTTGCCTTCTGTTTTGGCTTGAAAGTTGGTCCTACCAGTTCTTTTCAGAAATCTTTTGGCTCTCATGGTCAGCATTGCATGTTGCCACTTTAAATCCATCTCTTCAAGATCATCTGGATGAATTTGTTCCAAGTCTTCAACATTTAGAGCAAATAATCCATCATTGGCAACAAAAGCTTCATAATGAGTTTCAGCAGAATTGCCATCACCACCTGAAAAAGAATCACAGTTATTAGATTTTTCAGAGGACAGAAGAGCAGTGTTGTGATTATAAGAAAAGGATTTCTTTTTAGCATCAATCTCAGTCTCAAACACTCTTAAACTGTTATACAGATCATCCAATTCTATCTCATCAAGTGTCTTTTGTTCTCCACTGTGCAGCATAGACTGTCCATTCTTCTCTAAGAGATCTGAGAAACTTTCTGTTGACTTCATCTTGATCCAGATTGACCTTTGCACTTTCCAGTTCACTTATCAGTTTGTTGAACCTGTCAAAGATTTGAGTGAGGTTTTCATTCTTGCCACCAGAAAAGTTTTCATACTGCTGTTTCAAGAGGTCTTTTTGATTTCTTTTGGTACTTGCATTACCAGCAAACCTCTTCTCTAAGGCATTCCAAAGAGAGTGAGCAGTATAAAACTTTTTGAACTGATGTTGATAAGCATTAGGAATGGCTATTTGTAATAGTGTGAGTGCTTTCACTTCATTCATTCTAGCCTTCCTTTCAAGTTCAGTTTTTGGAGGAGTTTTGACTGGTTTTCCCTCAGCATCAAGTTCTGGATCAACTACAGGAGGGAATTCAACAGCTTCCCATATGGCATAATCAATGAATTGAATATGCTGTTGAATCCTGAGTTTCCACATCTCAAACTCAGTGGGCTTGAGCATAGGCACTTTGAGTCCTTGCCCAGATCCACTGCTGCTATTTTCAAATTCCATTGTAAAAGATTAAAAATTTTGAAGAAAGTTTTCGACTTTGAAAAACAAAGAACGACCTGTGGCTCTGATACCACTTGTCAGGATCTAAAACTGAATAACCAAGATTAACTGATTTGAAATTTATCAGAGTATAAATCAATAATCTTGCTTTGAATCAAAGTTTAATTAAGAAGTTTGCGGAATAACACTTAATTATTTTAACAAAAACTTTCAGAACCAATGAAGCATAAAACATAAGAAGTAATCAAGACTGTTTGTATTGCTGAATTCAATGATTACAATCACCTCTAATCTGTTTTGATTAGACGAAGAACACAGACTGTTCTTAGGGTTTTACAACCTTAGAGGCTTAAGAAAACTTAAACAATAAAGCAATTACAGACTCAAAAATACGCAGAAAACTTCTATATTCTTCTATACAATATTCTGTCTATTTATATTGCTTTTTGGACTTGTTTCCTTGAAGGACTATGACTTCTCTGATAGTAGATATGCTGGAATCTTCGTGTAGATATCTTTCCTGAAAATCAGCACTTTCTGTTTATGAAACTGTTGAGCAGCTTGAATCACTTGACAGCATGAACTGAGCAGCTTGAGTTGTTTTGCTCTGGCAGCTTGAACTTTTACACTGGCAGCTCGAGTTTCTTCAACTAGCAGCATGAACTTTGTATTTACATGAAAAATCTACTAACAGTCTGAGAAGTCTAACTAACAGTTTGAGCATACTTAAACTATTTCCCAACAAGCTTGCTGTATATAACTACTAGTAAACTTGATATTATGTTTGCTACTTGTTTATGTGCTAGGTTCCAAGCTGATCCAAAAGAATCACATCTAGCTGCTGTAAAAAGAATCTTCAGATATATTAAGGGTACACCAGGTTTGGGTCTTTGGTATCCCAAAGACTCAAGCCTTGAACTGACAGGTTATTCAGATTCTGATTTTGCAGGTTGCAGGCTAGACAGGAAAAGCACAACAGGTGGATGTCAACTTCTTGGTGGTAAGTTGATAAGTTGGTGTAGCAAGAAGCAGAACTCAGTGTCTACTTCTACTGCTGAAGCTGAGTACATTGCTGCTGGAAGCTGCTGTGGGCAGATTCTGTGGATGCAGCATCAGCTTGAAGACTATGGACTCGTATATAGGAAAACTCCTATTCTGCGTGACAATACAAGTGCCATAGCTATATCCAACAATCCAGTGTTTCACTCCAGAACAAAGCATATAGAAGTCAGACATCACTTTATCAGAGATCACATTCAGAAAGGTAATGTGGAGGTAAGTTTTGTTTCCACTAATGAACAGCTTGCAGACATTTTCACCAAACCTCTTGATGAAAACAGGTTTAATTACCTTGTCAGCAAGCTGGGCATGTTAAACAAAAGTGACTAAGTGTCCTTAATATTCTAAGACTTTATATGTGCCACACTGCTCAAGTTCTTTCGGAACAGCTTAGACAGAACAGGCTATGCATGATCTATACTTAGCTGTTTTCTGCACAACTTGAACAGCTTGGGCATATAACAGGTTTGACAATATGTCAAGCCTGATCTGATGATCAAATCTCCACCCTGCTCACTCTTTCAATCTGTCATACAAGGCATTGTCTTGTAACCTGATCAGCTATTGAACAGAACCTGTTGTTACATAGCTGAACAGGTTGAAGAAACAGCTTGAAGAGTGAACAACTTGTGATGACTCTGCTCATCACAGGTTTGACCATCAGCTTAGACCATCAGTTTAATTACCTTTCTTCACAATTAATTTACTTAATTTTTGTTTTTATTAAACTTAATTACCGCGGATAATGTGGCTTACGTGTGTTAGTGATAAAAAAGGGCTCAAGTGGTCTGACAAACGGTCTGACATGGACAACCGTTCCGTTTTCCGTTAACGACCTTTCCAAATCAACCGCCCAAATGTTTCTCTCTCATACCCACTCACATTCAAATCCTATAAATACCCCTAATGTTTCATCTTCGTCTTCCTCACTACTTCCATAAACCTCCTAAGAACCCTAAAAATCGGCTAAGTGTCTTGTGCTTCTGCTACTCTCACTACTTCCCAAATGGCTCACAGAAATAACCCCTTTCTACCAGTGTTTGTTGATGATGATGTATAAAAACACTCATCAGTCACCACACTGCTAACACTGAAACCCACTAACTACATTGCTAACCTCACAATCCCCAAAAACTATGTGGGGAAAGGCTATGACCAGATGGTGGAGTTTTTGAAAGTTCATCCGTTGAACTACGCCATGACTGCTACTCCTGGTGTCCTGTACCAGGAGATGGTGTATGAGTTTTGGTACACCTGTGCCTACAACCCAGATACCAAAGTCATCAAGGGCACCATACTCAATGGGACTCAGACCATTGAGATCAACACTCGTCTGCTCAGGGAAGTTCTTCGACTCCCTGTGGTTGAAAATTATGATCAACCACAGCCTGAAGATGAACAGATGAAGAATCTGCTGCACTTCTGTGGTGTAGCAGAACCAAAAGTTGGAGCAACGCTGTTCAGAAAGGATTTGTATCCTACTTACAGCTTCTTGTTTGCCTCTGTGGTAATGTGCTTCAGCAGCAAAGTTGGTTCCTTTGACCAACTAAGCCGTGATGAAGTTCCTGTAATTCTGCAGCTTGTGGATGGAACTACAATAGACATGGCAAAGTGGATTTTCATGAACTTGAGGAACCTGGTGCAGCAGGAGACACAACCAGCTGCTGTTCGATATCCCAGGTTTCTGAGCCTCATCTTCAAGCATATTTGTGGTGAGCATTTGTATAACTCTCAGCCTTTACTTCATACTGCTGCCTTCCCTGTAATAGGGAATAAAGTTTCCTATACTACTGTTCTCCCAAATGAGCCTACTCTATCAACACCAATGAGGAGGTTGTTAGGATTGGTGGAAGGACTCTCTGATGTGAGGGTGGATCCAGAAGCTGCTCCCAGAAGAAAATCCAAAGCCAGGGCCAAGCTTGTTAAAAGGACCCTGGAAACCACTGAAGCTGGGCCTGTCTCCAAGAAGGCCAAAACAGCTCAGTCTAAGTCTGCACTCTTAGCCTCTGTGGCTGAGGGGGAGCAGGCTCCTCACCCAGGTTCATTCGTTGAACCTGAAGCCTCTGTGGCAGGTGCCTCTGTGGCACCTGATACTATGGAACAGGTCAACCCACCTGTTTCTGACCCACTCTCCAAACCTGTCCAGTCTGAACCTCTCATCTCCTCTCCAAAATCCCCCCACCTCATCTCACATTTTATACCAACGCAAAAAGAAACCAACAACCCAAACTAGCCCCTCTGTTCCCTCTCAACAGGGTTCAGTTGAAAAAGAAGCAACCTCTGCTGCCTCTCCTGTATTGGGAGAAGGATCAGCACAATTGGAGCCTGCTTCACTCCACCCTGTGTCAACCCCGCGTCAGCCTAGGCCCTCTGGTTCCTCCCAACAGGAGCCAATTGTACAAATGGAGACAGCCACATCAACTATTCCAACCTCCCAACAGGCTGAGAATATTGAAAGACAGGAGTTCTCTCCACTCCATACTGAGTCCACACTGTTCCCATCTCATACTTCTCTACACCCTGAGTCTGCACGAGGTGTCCACCCTGCTGGCTTAGACCAACCAGCAGATCAGCCTCAAACTTCTGCTTCTCATGATGCAGCTGTTCTACACCAAACAACTGCTGAAGGACCCACAACTCAAGCTGATGAACCTCAGGGAATAGAACATCCCTTTGGTGAGGCTAATCCCTTTATGCAAACTCCATCAGCAGGTTTCACCACTGCTGATGTTGAAATGCAAATTCCATCTCCCCATGATGAGGTACTTTTACACCAAGGTACTGCAGAGGGAACCACCACTGGCCTTAATGAAGGTGCTGTAAAACAAGCAGTGTCTGAAAGGCTACCATCCTCTACCCCCTCTCCTGATGATGCAATTATAGCCACTGCTGAAGGACCAATCGACCCCTCCAAGCTGGGCCACATTACTTTTGCCCAAGCTGTGGAGCTTCTTTCCAAAATACCCTCTCCCTCTACATCACATCCCCATACACCGGCCTCATCCTCTTCATCTCCATCTACCCACTCCAAACAATCCACCCATACACCTCCATCCCCTAAAGACCTGCCTTTGAAGGATCAGCTCTCTTTGCTGACCGACAAAGTTGGTTCTTTAGAAATCTCCATGTCTTCTCTACCCTCTCTCATTTCAGACTCTGTGTCTTAACAGCTTAAGGGATTCTTTGATATGTTCAAGGATTCCTTCCCAGCCACTCCACAAACTGACACCTCCTCACAGCCTCTCCTCCATTCTTTCACTCCAACAGGACTCTGTGTCCTCTATGACAGCCATCTCCAATCAGCTGTCATCTCTCCTCACCACTTGCAATTCTACACTTCCTACCATTTTGGCCAGCTTAAACACCTTAATAGGATCTCTATCAAATTCTGTGTCATCAAACCTTACTGATGTACAAGACTCTCTTGAGTTACATCTTTCACAGCTCCAAACTTTGCTGTTCTCAGCTTCTGATAGGGAAAACATTCTTAAGCTAACCTCCCTTGCTGATACCCAATCATCCTCTCTTCAACACTTTCTTTCCCAACTTGCAGAGGTGAAGGACAACCTGGCTTTCTTAGTGAATAGCCTGGTTGGTCCCAAGCCTGCTGCCAAAACTGCTGGCAAGCCTGCTGACTTCGTGTCTTCAGGCAGACTAGGTGTTGAAGGTGCTGGTCCATCTCCTTCAAAGGGGGAGAAGTCATCTGCCTCGAAGACCAAGTCTAAGGGGGAGAAAACTTCTTCTCCTAAGGAGAAATCAGTACCTACTGGTCAACCAGCAGGAGCATCTGCAACAGGTACAGTGGAAGGCGCATCTCAATCTGCTCAGCCTACTCAGGCTGAATCTCCAAACCCTGCTCAGTCTAACGGGGAGGAATTCATTTCTGAGGGCAGGCCAAGAAGCAGAAGGAGGCATCTCATTTTAGAGGAAGAAGAAGAAGAGGAAGATGATCCTGAGGCTGTTATCACTACAACAGCTAAAGGAAAAGAAAAAGCAGCATCTGATCCTGAACAGCAGAAAGCAGTAGAGTTAAAGTTTCACAAAGCCAGGGCAAAAGAAATGGGTCTTCCCTTGGATAAATACTATGAGTTCATAAATGAACAGCTTCAAGCCCTGGAAGCACTAAGAAAAGAAGAAGCCTTTGCCAAAGCTGCCAAATCTTTTGCACTCCAAGAAGCAAGCAAAATTAAAATGCCCTCTTTGGATGTGCAGAAGAAACTGATGGAAGCTGCTAAGGAATCAGTGGGTGAAAAGGAAGGTGAACAAGTTAAGGGTGCTCTGGTCTCTGTGACCAAACCAAAACAAGCCTCCTCTGCAAGGGCCCAGTTCCATTTTGACAAGGAAAAAGTTTAAGGATGTTGCTGATAGAAGGCTTGCTAAAGAAGCAATTCTCAAAGCTGTCCCCATAGCAAGAAAAGGCAAACAGTGAAAATTGAAGATAACCAGAATGGGTGCAACAGGCCCAGAGCTGGAAACTTATGACTACACTGATGTTGCACAGATGGGGTACAGGGAATGGGTTGAGTTGGCAGTTGCCCTGAGCCAGTCTAAGTCAGAAACGGCTAAGACTATCAGGGCATATATTAAGAAGCTGATGGAGAGAGTGCAAGATCTTGGCCTGATCTCAAAAGAAGTCAGTGAGGGTGTCTCTGTGACATACCCCAAAATAAAGGCCAGGAGGACAAGGAAGGATACTGAGCTTGAACAACTCCTCATCTTAATTGAACAGGGTGACTATGCTGTTGAGATGAAAGGAATTAACTACAGCCTGCCTAGTGGAGTAGAGTTTGAAGAAGGCAAGATAATTGAAGAGCCTGAGTTGGGGGCATTTTTTTGTAGATCCCTTAACACAGAAGAAATGCTTTCAGAGAGCATCAGATCTATACAAGGTGGATCTGAGACAGCTTGCAGCCTTTAGACTTGCAGCTTCATTCAGGCAATCAAGCAGGTGGAGAGCAGCCGTCTGGGATCAGCTCAGAGGCTTTTATGAAAGAGGTGAACTTCAAGTTTATGATCCTCAGAGTTGAAATCCAAGATTTGGAAGAAACAAGGGAGGAGCTTGAAAAGATATTTGAAGGACCACCTCCACTGGAGTAAAGTCCATCTACCATTAGGGTAGGTGAAGAATGGAAGCTGTCCATCTGTTGGACAGGCTTGCCATTATCTGCTCCCAAAATCAACAGTCCAAAGTGTTGAACTTTTTGTACATTAGTTGTACTCTGTTACATATGTTGTAACTTTACCTATTTACATCAGTCTTAATATACATTAGTACATTAGTTGTACTCTTGTAAAAACATGTGTTGTTGTTATGTAATCAAAATCAGTATATATAAACTGATATTTTACTTTACTTAAATGTTGTAATTCCTTTTCAGCAAGATGTATTGTAAAAATGTATAGTGATTATTGATTAAATCAGCTTAGACTGATTATTGCAAATAGGGGAAGATTGTTAGGCACAAAAAGGCCTCAGTCAAACCTGCTGTACATCTGAGGGGGAGATTATTAATCAAACTTGTTGATTCATTTGAAAATTGAATTTAAGGCCTGTTATATGCCTTATTGAAACTTGAAAAAGATTTGCAATATCAGCCCAAAGCTGTTTACCATGTTGCATTCGTTGCAACAAAGACAATTTGTCCAAGCTGTTCTGTCTGCTGAACAGGTTGGGCATAAAATGTCTACGCTGTTCTATTCTTTTGAGCAGCTTGGGCAGTTTTTTAAGTGTTCTGTTCTTTGTGAACAGAACCTGTTCTTTGTGAACAGGTTAAACACTTTTTGGAATGTGTTTCCAAGTCCTCATGTATTGTTTTTGGCTACAAGATCAGTTTACAAGTCGAAGACAAGTGGAAAACAGAACTGCACGGCCTGCCCACGCTGTTCTGATACATGAAGACAATCAGATATTTGAAAAGGGTGACAGACCTTTTCTTATATCAAAATGGAATTAACAAAAGAAGAAAGATGCAAAGTTGACATTCCTCTTTTGGTTAAAGCCGTATACAACAGTGACAAAAAGAAAAAGACAAAGATTCTGCCATGTGAAGACAAAGATACTTTATCAGAACATGCAGAAAGGTGTTTTGTCTTTTTGGAAAGACTCTCCACTATCTCATCTGTCCAATGAGGAAGCTTCACTGAGATTCTCCTTTTGGGTATAAAAGGAAGCTTCTAAGGATAATGAAATAATCAAGAGTGTGACAATCAGTACGTGCATTGAAGTGTTTTATTCCATGCATGCAAGTCTGCTTATATAAAACAGTAGAGTGTGTCTAAGCTGTTCATGTATAAGCTGTCCATCTGAGTCTTGTTAAAACAGTGAGTGCCTCTAAGTGAGAGTAATTATTGTAACTAGTCTGAGTGTGTTTTAGATTAGTTGACAAACTGTTGTATCTGTCATCTCAGCTTGAACCTTTCCGCATTCAAGCTTGTTTGTAATTAACTTTTGTTGATGATACATACAAACATTGAGAAAAGAGTGTTTAAGTTTTAAATAGCTGTATTCACCCACCCTCTACAGCTTAGAGCTATACACTTGGGAAACCTTTTGGGACCTACAGTACCCCTGTTGGTCAGACCCCTCGTAGCCTACCCCAGTATCTAAATTAAACAATAAGGATTTGTGCATCCATCGCCACGTCCCTACCATGGACAGTTCCTATCAACCTAAAGTCGCTCGCTGAATGACCCGTCTCCCTTCGTAGGGTAGACATCCACTCAACTACATCAGATTGGTAAATATCATTACCACCCAACTCAAACACACCTTCCCACCCCAAATAATCAAAAAAGATATGGGATCCCGTAATCCTCAAAGTCACTCCTCTTAACCCTCTTTTCAGTCAACACCTTATTAGAATATTTCCTATATAAAAATAAATGTGTTCTAATGTGCTTGGGGTGTTGGGATAAAAGGAGGTTTGGAGACCAATCTATTAGGATATCAACATTTTGGGTTCGTTGTCTCGTTCTCCGTGCCATCTACAATTTGTGCCAACCAACCATAATATGCATGTGATAAATCAAATAATGTAAACTATAATTGCAATTTTCACAATTACGCTCACTTAAAAAGATGCACTATATATATACTTTTACGCTCACATTTTGCATCCTGTATAATTTGCCATTATTTTAGTCTATAATTTGCCATTATTTTAGGCACTAAACATTTATCATATTTTAATAAAAACATTTAGCACATAAAATTTATTCTTAAGCTAGCCACCTAAGTTTTATAATTTTAACAATATATGCACATATAGGCAACCAACTTTATAAATCCAAATTAATTTCTAGAAATTAATCATGGCAAATTAACAAACCTAACACATAAACACATATCTCATGAAATATACATCAAGGTTACCATCAAAATCATGCAATTTTACATACTTTGACTCTAGAAAGTCAAAATCACCATGAAAACTCCATGGATGACCATGAAGCTCAAGCTTTTATTTTTGCTCAAAAAGTATGAAATAAGTTGCAATTTAGTGATTGGAAGCTTTACTTGATACAAATCTAGCTTTTTTCTTCCACACTTCCTCTACCTAAAAATCTTCAAAAATAGATGAAACTACCCACAAGAAGGTGATTTCTAGCCTAGATCTTTGATATTTGGGAAAATATAGGTGTTTTGAAGCTTAAATTTGCAAATTTTGGGCACAAAAATGATGTTTTTGAGAGGAAGCCGCACACCCAACCGTAGGTTCTTGCTCTAGGGTTGGGAAAATGGTGAAATGAGGTTCAAATATGCATTTTAGAACCGATGGGATGCAGGGCCAGCGCAGGCCTGCGCCCCCCCTGCGCCCATCTCTGTTAAATTTTCAAATTTTTACTGTTTTGGTACGCGGGGCTGTAAATCTTTCTAATTTTTGATATGGAATGTAGTCTAAAAATTTTTTGTGACAGCTAAATTAATTAATTAATTTTATCATTATAACTTACCCTCCACAACTTAGACTTTTGTGACGTCCTCGTCACATTAAAATTAATTTATCGGTTAAGAACATAGAAAGATAGATCGGTACATATTCCTTATTCAAATTAAACAAACAAATATTAAACAAACAAAATTCAATCTTTTATAATTCAATCTTTAAATAAACATCACACTTTAAAATAAAAATAAAAATAAAGTAATATTACAATCCAAATAACATAAATAAACAAAACAAACCAAACCAAACCAAACCATACCACATCAGAAAAAATAAAATACAAACCATACTTAATGTTTTTAGCACACGTAATTAAATATTCAAATAATTATAAAATTCATCATTCGGTCTGAGATGCAACGGTTTCTTCCAATTCTCCGACAATGATCTGAAGGTTGGTGAGCCAATCCGAATGACTTTGGAAAAGCTTCGCATGCTTGTTTTGCTTCTCTTGCAGCTTTTCAATATTCTTTACCAATTCTTTATTTGCATTTAATATGCTTCCCATGACGTCCCTCATAATGTTGATTTGAGATCTCATCAAGTCTTCCATTGTTACTTTTTTCCACGATCTTTCATCCTCTCTGTCGTTTTGTCCTTCAGGATTGTCGGGCGCAGTGAATGGGATTTGGGTTACGTTAAAGGTCTTTAGACAACGGATTTGATATCCGAAATGGTTTTTCTCAAAAACTAGCCCTAACATTGTGACTCTAGTGAACCAAATCTCGTTTGGGTTGAGATATTTTATTGGCAACTGTTCCGATACCGCTTTCGTAATAATGAATAGCTCAGTTAGCATACGACAGTGTGGATAATTCATTCTTTGCCCTGGGAAAATACTCTCCCACAGATTCTCCATTATTATGTATCCTAAAGATATGGTCGGGTATCCAGTCATTAACGCATGCACTAACAGTATCTCTTGGGTTTTAACAAAAGTGGTGTCTTGACTTCTAGGAAGTAAGTTGAGTGTAACAAACTTCCATAACACTTTAGCTAATGGGCATAAATCACCTCTACTATAATGGACATACTCTTTCGCCTCCTCTATTGACATTCCAAATACTATGGCTAATATCCCATCCCATTTTTTAGACCATCCACCAATTTGCCTCGCTCTACCCGCTGAAGATCTAAAGATGACCAAAATTCCCTAGGCCTTGGAATATCTGCATCTATGCCAAATTCCTCACAAAGGATTTTCCTAAATATTGACACTTTCTTGTTTCCCACTAATCTTGTGAGTTCAAAGTCATGTTCTTCTTCCTATTCTGTTTTCCGAACAGTAGCGAACCACTGTTGGATCAAACTAGTGTGGATATATGGAAGTTCCCACTGTATGGCCTTAGCCCATCCTAGCCTCTCAAAACATTCTAAAATTTCAAAATTATCAAAATCACACTCTTTTAGGGTACGCTCTATGAGAAATCTAGGGGGTTTACCATTGTTCGTGTTTGGTGGAATTTCAGGAAATTCCAAATCAAGTGGTTTTTCAAAATGGACATCCCTATGGTCATGGGTTCTCATTCTAGGTTTTTGGGAGGTTCCAAGACGGTTACCATTTGCATGATATTGGGTTGACATCTAAAAATAATGCAAACAAAACAAGGATTGAAAATGTGGGGTTTTTATATAAAAAAATGCATGATAATTTAACACCCTTTTTCAATAATAATTACTAATCCTTAGTCTCACCAACAATGTGAGCCCAATCTAACCCTATCAAATGCATGAACTTTAAATATTCAATAAAAATATCACCTTTTACGACAAAAAGTTTATAATTGATAAAAAAATACGGAAAAATGCATAATTCTTACAAAAGTTTTGCAAAAATAATTTTATATTAATTAAATGAACATTTGAAAATTATTAATAACCTTTTTTCTATAAAAAGCATATAATTCCCAAAAACTTAATCATGCATGCATGATAAACGTGATGAAACTTATGTGAATGAAGTTTAATGGATTCTAATAAGTATACCTTGATAATCTTAGCGATGAACAAGCGTTGGATCAAAGAATTGACGTAGAAAAGACGAATTTTTGATGTTTTTATGCTTAGGAAATCGAATTCGCCGTCTTCTGGAACTGGAATTAGGGTTTTGGACTTATGACAATGATCACTGCCATTTTAATAAGATTTTGAGCGCGTCGGGCCGCAGGGCAAGCACAGGCCTGTGCCCCCCCCCCCCCCCCCCCCCCGGGCCTCTTGATTTGCGATCTGGGCCATGCACAGGTCTTGGAACCCTAAGTCTTTAATTTTATAATTTACGGGTATTCTACCCAACTTACGCTCGTATTATCGGGTTAAAATAATTCTGTTACGTGCTCAAAATTTTATTTTTTTTATTTTCTGATGCAGTGTTTTATTATTTAATTCAAATCCTAATTCTAAACATAACCAAGTTCAGAAGGATGAATCATCCCCAACTTAATTGGGTACACACAATTAACACAAATAAGCAACAATTAAAAACAATCAATCAAAATACTCTGGGTTGCCTCCCAGAAAGCGCTAAGTTTTACGTCTTCAGCCAAACGTACTGCTCCTAAACTAATTAATTAACTTTAGGATCTTGTAGTCTGATGATCTCAGAAACTAACATATCATTGGTGGCCCATTGAACATATCATTTAAGTCTATGTCCGTTTACTTTAAATGGTTCACCACCTTTTAGGTCCTGTATTTCTACCGCACCATGTGGGTAGGTAATTGTTACAATAAATAGACCTGTCTATTTACTTTTTAATTTACCAGTAAATAATCTAAGTCTTGCGTTAAACAACCAAACTTTATTTCCTTTGGTAAATATTTTATTTTTAATCATTCTGTCATGGAAAACCTTAGTTTTCTCTTTATAAATTCTAGCACTTTCGTAGGCTTCTCTACGAATTTCTTCCAGTTCATTTAATTGGAATTTCCTATCAACACCAGCATCATGTAAATTAAAATTAGTGTTTTTGATTACCCATAGAGCTCGGTGTTCTAATTCCACTGGGAGATGACAAAGCTTACCATATACAAGTCTATATGGGGACATACCGATTGGTGTTTTAAAGGCGGTTCTGTATGCCCATAGAGCATCCTCTAATTTTTGTGACCAATCTTTACGATCAGGTCTGACAGTCTTTTCAAGGATTCTCTTGATCTCTCTATTAGAGATCTCGGCTTGTCCGCTTGTTTGCGGATGATAAGGCGTTGCTATTCTATGATTAACTCCATACTGTTTAAGAAGTCTAGAAAAATGCTGATTATTAAAATGTGATCCTCCTCACTGATAATAGCCCTTGGAATACCGTGTCGTGCTAAAATATTTCTTTTAACAAATTTGCACACGACCCGGTTATCATTAGTGCGTGTAGCTTCTGCTTCCACCCATTTGGAAATATAATCTACTGCCACTAAGATGTACTCATATCCAAATGATTTAGGGAATGGTCCCATAAAATCCCATAAAATCAATACCCCATACATCAAATATTTCGACCATTAATATCGGGGTCATAGGCATATCATTTCTTTTCGCGATGCCACCAGTTTGCTGGCATCTTGTGCATCCCTTAACAAACTCGTAGGCATCCTTAAATATCATGGGCCAGAAAAACCCACACTGCAATATCCGATGGCCAGTTTTCTTTGCGCTGAAATGGCCGCCGCATGCATATGCATGGCAGTGTTTAAGAATATCTTCGTGTTCTGAGTTCGGGACACATCTTCTTATAATTTGATCTGCTCCTATTTTAAATAGATTAGGCTCATCCCAAATATATTGCCTTGCTTGAGCATAGAAATATTTTCTCTGTTGTGAGTTCTAGTGCTCTGGAAATCTTCCTGTTACGAAATAATTAACTAGATTCGCAAACCAGGGAATTTTGGATACAGATGATAATTGTTCATCAGGGAAGGAGTCCCTGATTTGATCAGTTGAGTTTGTTGGGATTAATTGAAGCCTTGATAAATGATCGGCAACAACATTTTATGTGCCTTTCGTATGTTTAATTTCTAAATCAAACTCTTGCAAAAGAAGGATCCACCGAATCAATCTAGGCTTGGCATCCTTTTTTGCCAATAAATGTCTTAAAGCACTGTGGTCAGAGTACACAATTACTTTTGCCCCCCAAATATAGGATCCTTATTTATCTAGGGCAAACACTACAGCTAACAGCTCTTTTTCCGTAGTGGTGTAATTGATCTGTGCCTCATTAAAGGTTTTACTTGCGTAGTAAATCACCACTGGCTTTTTCTCAAATCTTTGTCCTAAAACTGCACCAACTGCATAATCACTTGCACCGCACGTGATCTCAAATGGTTGAGACCAATCCGGAGATTGCAGAATTGGCGCTTTGGTTAATTTTGATTTAAGCTTCTCAAAGGCTTTCATACAAGCATCATCAAAATTAAACTCAATATCTTTTGAAAGAAGATTGCATAACGGTTATGAGATCTCACTGAAATCTTTAATGAATCGCCGATAAAAACCAGCGTGGCCTAAGAATGATCTTATTCCTTTAACGTTAGTAGGGGGTGGAAGTGAGGAAATTAATTGAACTTTTGCTTTATCTACCTCCATTCCTCTTTCGGACACAATGTGACCTAAGACTACCCCTTCCTTTACCATAAAATGGCTTTTCTCCCAACTTAATACTAAGTTGGTTTCAGTGCATCTCTTTAGGACTTTTTCTAAATGTCCTAGACAATCTTCAAATGTTTTATCAAATATGGAGGAATCGTCCATAAATATTTCAAGAGAACCACCCACCATATCTGAAAAGATAGCCATCATACATCGCTGAAATGTGGCAGGCGCATTACATAGTCCAAACGGCATCCTTCGGTAGGCAAAGGTGCCATAGGGACAAATAAATGTGGTTTTCTCTTGATCCTCTGGATGGATTGGGATTTGATTATAACCAGAATATCCATCGAGGAAACAGTAAAACTTTTGTCCTGCTAATTTTTCCACTATTTGATCTGTAAATGGTAGCGGAAAATGATCTTTTGAAGTAGCAACATTAAGTTTTCTGTCATCTACGCAAACTCTCCACCCAGTTACAGGGCGAGTAGTTATCTTCTCTCCTTCTTCAGTATTAATAACTGTAATTCCCGATTTCTTGGGCACAGTTAGGGTTGGACTTACCCATTTACAATCAGATATAGGATATATAATTCCAGCGTCCAACCACTTTAATACTTCCTTTTTTAACTACCTGTCTCAAGTTAGGATTCAACCTCCTTTGTGCATCCCGAGCAGGTTTAGCTTCTGGATCAGTAATGATTCGGTGCATACACAAAGTGGGACTGTGTTAGATATTTAATTTCGATCATGTGGACTTATTTTGTAATAATTATTTAGTTAATGTTAGTCTTGTATTTATTTCCTTGTAAGTTTATTTCTACGTAAAAGTCAAGGGACCAAATGTCTCAATGTTTGATCGTTAATTAAAGGAGCCTATGTATAGGCTCCTAGGGTTGTAAATGTTGAACACGGTTGAATATACAAGAAATTACAACAGCCGCCACTTTTATATTCTCCCAACATTCTCTTTGTCTTCTTCATCATTACACAATTATTGAGTATTATTATTCTTGTGTTTGATAAAAGAAACAATCATGTGCTGATTTCTACTGGGAATACATTACAACAATTGGTATAAGAGCTAAAAAGGTGGATTTCAACTCCAATCAATCGGATTCTGCTGGGTTTTCTTGAGTTCTTCGAGTTCTTCATCATTTCAATCGATTAGATCTTTTTAATCTTCTGTTTTCGGTTGTTTTTGTGTTATTATTTTCATATATTCATCACATAATCATTCCCTACTGATTTAGAGCTTCTTAGGTTCAATCTTTCCATCTAAATCATCCTTCATCGGTTGTTTTTTTTTAAAGTTTAAGAAATATGGGTTTTAGTGGGGTTTTGCTTGGTTTTTACTGATTTTTAAGTGTTTTGGTATATTTTAAAACATAAAAAGTGTTTAAAATAGTTTCCCAATCATTTAGAAACAATTTTAGGCCTTAAATCTGCTAAAATCAAAGTCTGAACTGTTCTGAAAATTGAATATCTGTTGAATACCTGCTGTATTTCGGACCTCACTGTAGCTTTTCGGACCCCATTTCGGACCATCTAGGACCCTAATTTCGGACCTTCTAGGACCCTACTTCGGACCCCATTTTGGTCCACTTCGGACCCACTCTTAGCTGTAATTCGGACCATACTATTGTCATTTCGGACCCTGTTTCGGTCCCATCCGAACTTCGGACCATCCGAAGTCCTAATCAGGCAATCTCATTTCCATAATTTGTCTTGTGCTTTATTTTGACTCCTCATTTCGGACCATTTCCATTTCGGACCAACCGAATCAATGCCATCCGAATTCGGTCCCCCTCCCTGGTCAATTTCCTAACTGTTCGTCCGAAATACACACTGTTCACCCGAATCCGGACCATCCGAATTTGGTTCCTTCATCCATCTGAAGTACCAACTGTACATACGAATCCGGTTCATCCTAATTCGATTCCTTCACTCATCCGAACTACGTCCTTGCCCTGTCCGAACCAAGTGTTCATCCGAATTCGGCCCCTGTCCGAATTTCTATCCATCCGAATTCGGCTCAATCCGAACTCAAAACCTTCATCCGAATTAGTACCATCCAGTGTACTATTCATCCGCAGTCCAGTCCATCCGATTCCAGTTTCCACCTTTAAGATCTTACTTGTTCAATCAGCACCTTAAAACATGTCTCGAGAAGCTCTAGTACTCGGATCCGAGAACAGACCACCTGTTTTGTATCCTGACGAGTATGAACATTGGAAATCCCGGTTCCTCAAATTTGTTGGAATCCAACCCCTTGGAAACCTAATGCTTTAATCCATCTCTAAGGGCCCCGTTATCTACTATCGGGAAATCGCGGCTAGACTTGAGGCTGACCCCCCTGTTCTCGCATCAAAGGTTGAAAGGGAACCTGCAAATGATGCCGAGCGAGACAGACAGCATGCCGATAAGAGGGCTGAGTATCTGATCTATCAGGCCCTCCCCACTGATATTTTGGTCGGAGTAGACAGCAAAATGTCTGCTAAACAGATGTGGGACGAGTTAGAAGTGCAAATGCTGGGGGCAGATCTAGATGACCGAGCTAAAATATAGGAAGCTAAGGCTAAGTTTACAGAATTTCGAGCCAAAGACGGGGAGTCGCTGCAGGCTACGTTTACAAGGTTTTGTGCAGTCCTGAATGAGTTAAACAAACTGCACATCAAAAAGGACAAGGATGACATAAACATCCAGTTCTTTTCAGCCTTAGCCCCCGAGTGGCAGATTGCTTGCCGGACCACACGACGGGTCCTGAATATTCCTGAGGTATCGATCAATGTCGTCTTCAAAGAGCTGAAAAAGTATCAAGGTGATGTGGATCACCAAAAACAGATGGCAAATCAACTCGCATCATTGCTGCTATCTGCTAACACCGGCATCAAACCAAATGATTCCCTAGCCTTGATCTCTAACACGAATATTCCCACTGCATCCTTTGCACAAGGTTCATCTTCATCACAGTACAGGTATGCTTCTCCTCCGTGTGAGATAATGGATGAAGAAGAAGCCGTGATTCAGGAACAAATAGCCTTGTGGACAAATCGTCTCCAACAACGACGTTTTTCCAACAAGACTAGCAATCAACTCCTCTATGACACCGGTCCGCGGAGGTACTCAGATGATAGAAGGGATGAACGACGCGATGATTATCGTCGGGATGACTATCGCAGGGATGATAGGGATGAGAGGAGGTACGACGACAGACGCGACCATCGAGATGATCGCCGTTATGAAAGGCGAGACGATAGGCGTGAGGATTGTAGGGATGACAGAAGAGATTATGATCGGAGAGACGACCGTCGTGATGACCGCCGGGACGATCGAAGAGAGTATGATCGACGGGATAAAAAAAGAGAGACGACAGCCAAGAACATCGTCGCGCCGACAAGAGGCCGGCAGAAAGGAGGGATGAAAGGCCGAGAGCCGATGAACCGAAAGGCGCCGAAGAGCGTCTCTGTTACAAATGTGGGAAACCGGGCCACTTTGCTCGGGAATGCAACAACAAGTTTGACAGAGACGTCGTCTACTATGAGCGGAAGTTGGAAGCCGCTAAGAAAAGAACCGATGCCTTGGCTCTCGTCGCCCAGGAAGACTACTGGGATGCTGAAGATACCGACGAGGAGGATGATAAGAGCAAGAATTGTTATATGGTTGATCGTCTGGGGTTGATCACTGTGCCATTTCCACTGTGTTAGGGACAATATTTGTAGAGCTGAAATGAATACTACTTTTAATAATTGTGTTCATCTCTAAGGGGGAGAATGTTGGGAATAAGTAATAGAGATGAAACAATTATATTGTTTATAATTGTAATTACTCAATAGTATAGGGGTTGGATTGTAAATACTCAAAGCTTGAGTATTAAGTATAAAAAGAGGTATCTGTGTACTGTTGATAGAAGGGGGAATCGAAGATTACACAAAATACATGGCTGGAATTAGAGAGAAAAGAAGGATTGCTTTGCAAGAAAGCCAAGAACCAAATGTAATATTCTTCTCTTAATCATTCAATAGATTGTGTTAGATTGTTATAATTGTTCATATATTGTTTAATGTTAATATGAATTGCATTAAATATGAATTCACAATTGGTATCAGAGCCAAATATGGCTAAATTTGAGTGAATTTGATTCTGAATATGTAATTTTTCGAAGTACTGTTTCATAGAAAGTTTAAAAATTCGAATTTCATTTTTGGATTTTGATTCTGTGGATGAAATGATTTGAATTTTGGATCGAAGGTGACGTTTTTGAGTGTGAATCTAATGAGATAAATCTCAAATTTAAATTCCAAACATACAAATTTTAATTTGGAATTTTCAGATTTTTTTTGAAAATATTGTGTTCTTCACGTTTTTGTCTATTTTTGGATTTTTAATCTAAAATTAGACAAAGTTGTTTAACAAAAGTTGTTTCTGTGTGAAAAACGCACACTCGATCATAATTTGAGGTCATTTGGTGAATTTTTTGTTGAAAATTGTGTTTTTAAACTTGATTTTTATCTGTTTCTTATCAAACTCGGGCAATACTGAACTCATAGTGTTATTCGAGTTTTAAAAAGAAGGGATCGAGTTTGATAAAGCTTTGACCGAGTTTTATAAAGCTTTGACCGAGTTTCATGCTTATTTGATCGAGTTTCATGCTTATTTGATCGAGTTTCATGCTTCATTAATCGAGTTTTATGCTTCATTAATCGAGTTTCAAGCTTCATTAATCGAGTTTCAAGCTTCATCATTCGAGTTTCATCAAGCTTATTCGAGTTTCATTCTTTTTCAATCGAGTTTCACACTTAACCATCCGAGTTTCATTCTTTATCATTCGAGTTTCATTACTCTTCACTCGAGTTGAGTCCTTATTCATTCGAGTTTCATCATACTTATGACTATTTGACCTTAGCTGCTTAAATTGGTCATAACTTTTGACTGGAACATCGTTAGAAGGCCTACCATACGTCAAATCGAAGCTTGAAAAGAGATCTACATTTCTAGAACAGGCATAGCTGGTTCGGTAAATTTTCGAGGCCCAATTCCACTCCAGAAAAAAGTTACGGGCAATTTTATACAGAAAAGCTGAAATTTTAACGTCAAAAAGTCATTTCAGAGCTGATTTTTCACAAGTAATCTTTAACTGAAATAGTTTTTCAAAGTTTTATCAGAATTCACTCAGTTTTTCCATAAAAGATCTTGGAAGATTCAATTTTTCTGCAATTCATAATGGAATTTGAACAATTGTCAAAGTCTGAGCTGATTTTCAAACTTACTGAATCTGAAAAGATTCATAAGAACAATTACGACATTCTCATTCAGTTAAATACTGATAAACATTTGGCGTTACGTGACGTACAAATATTGAATGAAGAAATTCAAAGCTTAAAAGAAAAACAAAACTCTGAGAGTTGTGCTCATCAATTGAAAATATCTGAATTACTTAAAGAACTTGATGAGCTGAAACAAGAAAATTTTCAGAATGCAACTCAACTGAAATATCTTTTGCCTGAAAGATCTGATCTTTACAAGAAAGTTCAGGATCTTGAAGATACACTTTGTAAGACAAAACCAACTGATCAGAATTGTATTTTAAACAAAAATGAAGAAATTTTTGCTCTTCAACAAGAGTTGTCTTTAACTAAAGATTTGATTGAGAAGGAAAGACATGAGTTCTTACTTAAAGAACAAGATTTTAAATCAAAATCTGAATTGTTTGAAGATGAAAGACAAATGTTCTTAATCAAAGAACAATCTTTTAAATCTGATTACCAATCATTTGATCATGACAGAAATTCAAATTTAGTCATTATCAAAAGTTTGGAAGATCAGATACTTCATCTTACAAAACAATTACATGTGTTTACTTCGTCAACTGAGTCAAAGGTTAAGACCCCTTCTTCAGTGTGTTTAAAATCCAATGTTGATCACTCTGGTTTGTCTTCTGAAAGTGAAGTGAATCTAACTAACTCTGCTAAGTTTGATTCTTCTTCAGATCTTAAACTTAAGTATCTGTTAAAGATACACCAGCATGTCTGATGGCTAAATCCGACAATCCTGAATGCTCATCATCCGATTCAGAGACACAAGAGGTATATTCCTGTTACATTCAAGAGCATGTAATTAATTTATCTGTAAATACTGAATGTACATTGCACACACATATACTTGATCTAGAAACTAGGTTAAATGCTGAAACTAAAAAGTGTGTGCAGGCGGAACATATAGCTCAAACTTTAAAAGAGTCGTCTGAATTATATCAATCAAAGTGGTTAACTAATCACAATGTAATAAAATAGATGCTAATCGAAAAAGTAGATGTTCAGGATAGGAATATATACCTTGAATCTTGTATGGATAGGTTGTCTAATGAAAAACTCTCTTTAAAAGAAGAAATATCTGTACTTTCAAAACAATTAGAGATAGTAAATATGGAAAATATAGACAGTTTAAAAAAATATAAAATGATAGAAGAAGAAAGAATAAGTTTGTACTCACGAATAAAGACCCTTGACGAAGCATTTTTAAAAAGGGGTCAAACTGAACAAACTATTCACTTGAATCAGCCCAAAGAAACTAGGTTTTACCATTCTAAACAAGGAATCAGTTTTAAAAATCCTAAATATTTGGAAAAGGCTCAAAACGTTTTAGCTTTATTTTATGACATGAATTATATGGGAGCTGGACTTAAATCTTTCTTTTTTGAGTCATCAAAGAAGTTTAAACCAAGAGGATGAGAAACGTGTTGGAAACAAAGAAAAAGAAATTTCTTTTCAATATGAAGAACTTAACGAGAGTTATCCATCTAGAGTACCCACTTTAGAGGAAGACTTCTTGTCAACTTATTCAGAAGCTGAATTGAAAACAGAACCTGTAAAACCAATTCCTCGACTTTATATTCCTACAAAAGTTATTCAACATCAAATTACTGTTTTAGAAAAGGAATTGAAGTCGTCTCAAAAGAAAGCTCTTGATCTTCAAGAAGCTCTTTTTAAGAGCGAAGAAAAATTGGTAAATCAAACTTTTCAACAATCTGTGGAATTAACTGTCTACAGAGAAAAATTTAACATGGTTTCTCAAACGTTGAAAGATTTTTCAAAAGAACAAACAGTTTCTCATACCACCAAAATCCCATGTGTGTCATCCAACAAAGGTAAGAATAAAGCTGAAACTTCTTCTATCATTTATAAAGGTGAGTGCTCAAAACCGTTTAAAAATGAGGTTTCTAAAAAGACTCAGATCCAATCCAAGTCTTTTAAGAAACTCACTCACCAACAAAAATAAAATTATGTAAAGTCTAAATCTTCCATGCATACTGACTCTAATCGTTTTGTTCCTACAGATTATGTAAGAAGAGTTCCTAAAACCACCATGCTGGATTTTTCAAGTTTTTTTGTGAAGAAGGCTATAATGCCAAGTGAATTTGTTTCTAGAGATAGGATATCTGTAATCTCAGAAAACAATGTGGGTAACGATGTAACGAATTCTTCTGCTTGTTTAAAGTACTCTTTCAGTGAATTATTTAATTTATGTCCAACTCGTTTTAGACGTCAAGTTCCTGAAATGAATGCTTATGTGCCATATCCTGTTAAAAGAATTCGGAAAAAGAAAATAAAAAATGTTGCATCATCAGCCACAAATAAAAATGAGACATGTCCGTTGCCAAGGCCCAAAACCAAAGCAAAAGTCAAAAAGGTCTCAAAAAGTCAAAAACCAAAGGTAACTAGTATTTTTCCCGTGCGGTGCCCGGGTTTACCGTTTTAATGTTTTATAAATAGTATTTTAATAATATAATGTATCTTTATATACATCAAACTCAATTATTATATGTATGAAGTTTAACTTATATGTGTTATAAAACCAATGAAAAGAAAATATATGAAACTATTTTTTTAATGTTTTGTATATATAAATGTATTAATTACACACTGGTTAAAAGTTTTATAAATAGTCTTTTAATAATACAATGTATCTTTAGATACATCAAACTCAATTATTATCTGTATGAAGTTTAACTTATATGTGTTATAAAACCAACGAAAAGAAAATATATGAAACTATATTTCTAACGTTTTGTATATATAAATGTATTAATTACACACTGGTTAAATGAGTAAAGAATGACAATGGCCAAACCGAAGCTCTATGGGCCAGGTCCATGTCCTGTGTGGCAAATTCTGGTAAGTACCCAACCTCATCGTTATTTTCACATTATTCTAATAATGTAAAAAAACTGCTAACATTTTAGCTATCTAAACTACTTTTTTTACCCATTTAATTATCTAAAAAACTTAGTAACCTTCCCACTATTTATAAAACTCCATAACTCTCCACTATCTCCCCACTATTGAATAACTCCCCACTATCTCTCACAAATAACGTAAATCTAATACTAAAATAATGGAAGTTGATGTGTAATTTTACGTCTATGCCCTTGTTTGTGTAACCGCTATAGTATGTAAAAGAAGGGTAATTTTGTAACTATCTAAATGACTCCTTATCAACGACTCATGATCAATGGATTAAGATCGGACGGTTGAGAATTGCTGGAGGCTTTAAGCACCGCCAGCAATAGATAGTTATAATTTTCATCGCCTAAGGTTCCAAAACCTAATAAATCCAATCTTCAATGGATTCCAAAGGGCTATGCATCCGGACCACACATAAATGCTAAATGGGTTCCTAATACTGCACACGTGCCATATACATCTGGAACTCCTAACAAAAAGGGACCCATATTGAGATGGGTACCCAAAGTTGTGTGATCTTTATGCAGATGGTTCTTGGTTTCTTCTGATCAAGACCCGTTCTTCAATGAATTGGCTTCTAGTTACCATAGACTAGGACCCGTTCTTCTGCTTGTCAATTGTGCTTAAACCGACACGTTTGGCTTCTGTGCACACAGCTCAGGACCCGGTCTTAACTCATCATGTTTTCTGAACATCTCGGTTCAGAACACGGTTTGATTGTAAATAAAAGATGGATGTGTTTGAATGCATATTTTTCATTATATGAATTTATTTGCTTTTCAGGCTAAATCAATCTGGTATATGGATTCGGGTTGCTCCAAGCATATGACTGGGAGAAGAGAACTGCTGTCCAACGTAGTTGAACAATGTTGCGGGACGGTAAAATTCGGGAACAACCATCAGGCTCATATAAAAGGATACGGGGACTTAGTCCTAAATAATCTAGTCATCAAGGACGTTGACTATGTTGAGGGATTATCGCATAATCTATTTAGCAAAGGACAACTCTGTGATAAAGGTCTAGAGGTAACGTTTAGGGCTAAGAACTGCAGTGTAAGGAGTATGGATGGAAAAGAAATCTTATCTGGTTGCCGTAACTCTAACCTTTACACCATAGACGTAGCCAAGCTCATAGTAAAGGATAACATTTGCATCTTATCTAAAGCCTCTTCAAAAGACTCTTGGTTGTGGCATCGAAGGCTATCTCACTTGAACTTTGACAATATCAACAAGCTGGCTGCAAAACAACTGGTCAAAGGTCTCCCTAAATTGCGTTATGAAAAAGACCATCTTTGTGGAGCTTGTGAGAAAGGAAAGATGAAACGATAATCTCACAAACCAAAACCCGAACCATTAACGAAAAGAGTATTGGAGTTACTTCACATGGATTTATGCGGACCGATGCGGACCTGGAGCATAAACGGGAAGCAATATGTGTTGGTTATCGTTGATGACTACTCACGATATACCTGGGTTAAGTTTTTGCGATCCAAGGATGAGACGGCTCAAGAAATCATAGATTTTATAATGAGTGTCGAAACCCAACAGCAGCTGTTAGTTCAATCAATCAGATCCGATAACGGCACGGAGTTCAAGAATTCGGTAGTTGAGGGCTTCCTTCGATCCAAAGGTATTCAGCATCAATATTCTGCTGCTAGAACACCACAACAAAATGGAGTCGTGGAAAGGCGTAACCGTACCCTTGTGGAAGCCGCTCGAACAATGCTAACCTACTCAAAGCTACCTCCATTCTTGTGGGTCGAAGCCGTATCAACAGCTTGCTATACACAGAATCGCTCCATTATCCATAAGCGCTTCAATAAAACTCCTTATCAACTCTTTCTGAATAAAGTGCCTTTTATCAAGTACTTACGTGTATTTGGTTGCAGGTGCTATGTGCTGAACGATATAGACAACCTCGGGAAATTTAACAAAAAAGCGGATGAAGCGATCTTCATTGGATACTCATCTAACTCGAAGGCTTATCGTGCATTCAATACTCGAACCAGGACAGTCAATGAAAGTGTGCATGTCACATTTGATGAGTTGGCTGAACTGGCACCCAAAGTTGATCGTACAGGACCTCGCATTACACAAATGCCTGGAGACTCTTCTACTCGTCCTACTTCTTTTTCTTCTTCCGATTTAGTTAATTTGTTTGATCCTTTTTACGTAGAATTTTTCGGTCCTAACGCTAATGTGTCTAATGTTGTCAATAATGTAGGTAATCCATACAATTCAACTGCACCACAAAGTTTATCCGCTCCATCTTCATCCACATCATACCCTCATCCATCAACATCATCCACTGATACATCCGCAGTTGAATCGACTCCTGTAATACCCTCGCATATAATGCCAAATATCCTCCCTTCATCTAAACACTCGGAATTCGAACCGGAACCAGTGGTACCATCACTTGAAATCATTGACCATGAATCTTCATCCATCCCCACTTTAACCACTGAGATTCCATCCCGAGCACCTCTTCCACACGAGACTAAATGGACCCGAAGTCACCTAACCGATCAAATCATTGGTGATGTTTCAACTGGAGTCCAAACACGTAGGCCGTCTGCTAATGAATGTCTCTTCGCATCATTCCTTAGTATGATAGAGCCCGATCGTGTGGATGAAGCCCTAAAAGACCCAGACTGGATAGTTGCAATGCAAGAGGAACTCAACCAGTTTGAACAGCTCAGAGTATGGCGGTTAGTTCCCAAACCAAAAGACCGTATAGTGATCGGAACAATGTGGATCTTTAAGAACAAACGAGATGAGAACGACATTGTGATAAGGAATAAAGCGAGACTTGTTGCCAAAGGCTACCGACAACAAGAAGGGATAGATTATGACGAGACCTTCGCTCCAGTTGCACGGATCGAAGCAATCAGAATCTTCTTGGCGTACGCGGCACACAAGAACTTCAAAGTGTACCAGATGGACGTCAAGACTGCCTTTCTTAACGGTGAACTTAACGAAGAGGTGTACGTTGGACAAGCACAAGGATTTGTTGATACACATAAACCTGACCATGTTTATGTGCTAGACAAAGCCCTCTATGGTTTAAAACAAGCACCTCGCGCCTGATATGATAGTCTTTCTAATTTTCTTATCTCTCTCGGTTTCAGCAAAGGTGTGGTGGACACAATTCTGTTCACAAAAAAGGAAGGCCCACACATAATGCTAGTACAGATATATGTCGACGACATTATCATTGGATCTACTGACAGTAATTTTTGTAAGGATTTTTCAGCCCTAATGGAGTCCA
Organism: Centrapalus pauciflorus; assembly: GCA_020465985.1. NCBI lineage: Eukaryota > Viridiplantae > Streptophyta > Magnoliopsida > Asterales > Asteraceae > Centrapalus > Centrapalus pauciflorus. The sequence goes on along the minus strand of JAANYP010004493.1, from coordinate 198,286 downwards.
GGTTCGAGATGAGTATGATGGGGGAAATGAATTTTTTCCTCGGATTACAAGTCAAACAACTTGAGAATGGGATTTTCGTGAACCAGTCGAAATATACTCTTGACATTCTCAAGAAATATAAGTTAGACTCTTGCACGAGTATCGCAACTCCCATGGCCTCCAACTGTAAGTTAGACACCGATCCTTCAGGGAAAAGTGTCGATAATAGAACTTACTGAGGGATGATAGGATCCTTACTGTATCTGACTGCTAGTAGGCTTGATATAATGTTTTCAACATGTCTTTGTGCTCGCTTTCAGGCCGACCCGAAAGAATCACATCTAACTGCGGTAAAACGCATTTTTCGTTATCTTAAGGGTACACCCGATCTTGGTCTATGGTATCCAAAGGGAACCGATTTTGATCTTACCGCCTTTTCAGATGCTGATTTTGCAGGTTGTAGAGTTGACAGAAAAATCACGTCGGGAGGAATACAGTTCTTGGGAGACAGACTGGTGAGTTGGTCCTCCAAAAAGCAGAATTGTGTTTCAACATCCACAGTTGAGGCTGAGTATGTAGCAGCTGCAAGTTGTTGATCTCAAGTGCTGTGGATGAGAACACAATTACGCGATTATGGGTTCTCACTCACCAATATCCCAATTTACTGTGATTTTCGAAGTGCAATTGCCATCTCTTGCAATCCCGTGCAGCACTCTCGAACGAAACACATAGATATCAGGTATCATTTTATTAAAGATCACGTAGAAAAGGGAACGATTGAGTTGTATTTTGTTGGCACGAAATATCAACTTGCGGATATCTTTACTAAAGCTTTAGACGAACCTCGTTTTCAGTTTTTAGTATCCCATATCGGCATGTTGAATCCGCCTTCCAATTAATGATCCTGACAAATTGCTGTGTGAATTGTTCATTACTGAGTGGGACGCAAACGTAATCCAGGTTTGTCTGTATCTATAAGGCTAAAAAGGTTCAAGAATTTAATCTGAAAATGATAAAAGAAGGGAAGCGGTATTTATTTGAGGAGGAGTCTAGTTAGGATGTTAATTTTTATAATTCTTTGTTTCTTTTTACTTTTATTATTCCTATCAATTAAATTTCAAATTTTAGGTTGGTTAATTTTATTTTATTTTTATAGTCTAATTTAAGAGGTCAGAAAATCTCAAAAAGATTTTAGTTGTTTGAATTTATCAAAAAGCCCGAAAATATTTTATCTTATTTTTATTTTATTTTCTTTTATCTTAACTTCAATACTAAAAGAAAATCTCAAAAATATTTTTATTTTGTTTTTGCTTATTTTTGTTTCAAAGAAAAATACAAAAAGATTTATTTATTTGGGCCAAATTCATGTTTATAATTCTGTTTCTATTTTTAAAGCCCAAAAATATTCTATGTGTGTGTGTTTGGTTGCGGGATCCGCGCGGCCCATGTACTTCTGGACGCGGATCCTGCTACACCCGACCTGACCCGCTCCCTTTAAATAGGGCGGGTCAACAGTCAAACATACTACATTCCTTCTTCTTCAAGTCTTTCCTTCTTCTTTCTCTCTCTCTCTCTGCCGACGCAAAACCGCCGCCCAAATCCACCATAACCATCCTATCAAGCTTTGTGATTCACCATTTTTCTTCGTTTTTCTTGCATATCTCGACTTCGGCACTACAAGGTAACATTTTTTCACCATTATTACAGCTTTTAACTTCATATATTGTATGTTTGATTTTCAAATTTTTAGTAGTTTTTCATTTCGGTTTTTACAAATTTTAGGACATTTAATGTGTTTTGTTTAGTTAGTTGTAAGTATATAAAGTGTTCCTTACATGTTTTTAGACTAGGATCTTTAATTTCATGCATTTTTATCAAAATTTTAACTGTTCACGTTGCATGAACGCATTTATTGAACTGCTGGAATTCGGACGTCCGAATTCGGACTGAGCCCCGAATTCGGATGACCCACTTGCACCAAATTCCAACTTTTTCCAACTGAAAAGACCGAATTCGGACACTGTGCATCCGAACTCAGACCACAATTGATCCGAATTCAGTCCTTAAAAAGACAGTTCAAATGTTCATTAAGTCTAAGTTCAGCATCCACTGTTGATCCGAATTCGGACCCAATCCAAAATATGTCTTTCATCCGAATTCGGATCACCCCTTATCTTTACATGCATCCACTCCAACTTCGGTCCTAATCCGAATTTGAATCACCATCCGAATTCGGTCCAACACCAACCACATTATCCGAATTCGGACCCTCACATATTATTCATCATTCATCATCCGGATTTCGGCAGGATCCGAATTCGGTGGCACTGTTCATCCGAATTCGGTCCATCCGAATTCCAACACTTCGCATATTTTTCAATTTTTCACTTTTTGCATTTTCACTATAAATAAAAAATCCAAAAAGATTTTCATTCTGGTGCACCATTGATTAGAGTTAGGATTAGTGTTTGAGTGAAAATGTCTGTTCTAACATTGGTCTCTTAACGATTGACTTTGGACTTTATACAGTAGAATTTTATTCTACTAATAAAGACCCAATGCTTTAAACAGATCAGACAGTTTCTATTTCACACTTATCTAGACTTCATATCAATGTCTTATCATTTAAAGTCTTTTGTTCTAACTTTGATGCACCTTTACAGAAATGATGGAACACGCTGTCGTACTAACCATACCCCATCCCCCCATTCCCAATAACAATGCCCAATTACCCGAACAATCTATTCTCCCTCCAGCCGAATTTGTCGAGTTCATACCCCATAATAGGCAGCTTGATGTGTCCATCCTCACTCGAGAACCCCAAGCTCTAGCCTTCGACATCCTCACTCACCACCCAATATACTACTCCCTTTCTACAGCCATCGTCGTTCCCCAAATCTACCTGCAACAATTCTGGAACCGGTTGCAGTTTGTCCGCGATGCCGAACCTCACTTCACTACCACCATCGACTGTGTCCCAGTCAAAATAACCACCGCCGCCATACGCCATATACTTCACCTACCGGCCGAAGCCCATTTGCCAACTCGCCTTAACTTTGCTCCCATTCCCTCCGTCCAAGAAACCCTATCTGAAATACAAACCTTAGGATATGACGGCCCTCTTACCAAACCCTCCGATTTCAAAACCAAGAATCTCCAGTCTCATTGGCGAATTCTATTTGACGTCATCAATAAATGCTTCACTGCAAAGCATGCTGGCCACGACTCCGCCTCCGCACAGGTCCTTGCCATGTTTGCTGGCTTTGCCTTCGACTTCCACGTAGATTACGCAGCATTCCTCTTCGAGGAATTGAAGAGAGTTCATATGGAGAGGGGCACCAAACGAGGACGCAAATACATCCCTCTCCAAAGTTTCCTACATCTCATCATACAATATGCCATGGATAACGATGACGACATTCATAAGTGTCGTGAGGCCGATGTCTACCCTACGGTGGCAATCCAGAAGCTTAATCTGCCAAAAGGGGCTCCTTCTGTGCCGATAATGACTATCCCACTGTCCCTTATTCTAAGAGCAGTGCAATCGGAAAGGGTTCGGGCATATATTAGAGAGTATTAACTGGATGAGGCTCAATCAGAACCGTCTGAGCCTACCCAGTCCGAAGGTGAGGATAGAATGAGTGAGGAAGAGGGAGAAGCGGCGGAAGTACAGCAATCAATGAGGTTAGGTGGCGGGAGACTGTGCGTGTGAGCGAGGGAGGAGTAGGTGAGGCAGCAGAGACGGCGGATTTGAAATGGGGATGACTAAATGAACAGAACGGTTACCACGTCAGCACGTGTCTTAGACCCACTTGACCCGTTTTTTATTTCTTAAACACGCAACAATACATTATCCGCAGGAAGTTAAGTTAAATTAATACATAATTAACATAACGTAAGTATGAAGAAACGTTAATTAAGAGCTGATGCTCAAAGATATTGTTCAAACCTGTGGTGATGTAGTATCATCAAAGATGTTCCGTGTACAACTTGTGTATGAAAACTGCTAAGTGATATTTGAGTAGTTGTAATTATGAAATCTGATTTGGAACAGAACAGGTTACAAGTATGGCAGTTTTGACAGAGATTACTAAGTGAGCAGTTTTGAGATTCAGACACTAGGACAGGTTTGGTTGAAAACACTTAGTTTTGAAACCTGTTAGATGTCAATCCTATTCCTATTTCTAATAAACAACTAAGTGTAGAGCTAGTGAAACCTATTTAATATCGAAGTTGTTTTTTTTTTTTGAGAAAATAGCAGGTTTGTACATGTAACTGTTGAACATCAATGACACTTAGTCACTTTTATTTAACATTCCAAGCTTACAGACAAGGGTGTTAAACCTGTTTCCATCAAGAGGTTTGGTGAAATTATCAGCAAGCTGATCTTCTGTAGGAACAAAAGATACTTCAACATTAATTTTCTAGATGTGATCCCTTATGTAGTGATGTCTGACTTCTATATGCTTTGTTCTAGAGTGGAAGACCAGGTCGTTGGATATGGCTATGGCACTAGTGTTATTACAAAGTATAGGATTTATCCTTTACACCAATCCATAGTCCTTAAGCAAATGTTGCATCCAAAGAATTTCTCCATAACAGCTTCCAGCAGCAATATACTCAGCTTCAGCAGTAGAAGTGGACATAGAGTTATGCTTCTTACTGCTCCAACTAATCAACTTGCCTCCAAGGAGTTGACACCCACCTATTGTACTTTTTCTATCAAGCCTGCATCCTACAAAATCTGAATCTGTGTATCCAATTAAGTCAAAGCCTGAGTCTTTGGGATACCAAAGACCCAAACCTTTTATACCCTTGAGGTATCTAAAGATTCTTTTTACAGCAGCAAGATGTGATTGCTTTGGATCAGCTTGAAATCTAGCACATAAAAACGTTGCAAAATATTATATCTAGTCTACTAGCTGTTAGATATACCAAGCTCTCAATCATACATCTGTAGGTTGTTACTGAAACAGACTTGCCACAGGTATCGGCATCCAACTTAACATTGGTTGCTATTGGGGTATTAATGGGAGAACACTAATTAGATTTAAACTTTTTCAGAAGATCTAGTGTACACTTTCTTTGATTTACAAAAAATCCATTTAAAGTTTGTTTAACCTGTAATCTTTGAAAGAATGTGAGTTCACCCATCATGCTCATCTCATATTTAGATTTCATGAGCAATGAAATTTTTTTGCATAGTTGTTCATTAGTAGATCCAAATATAATATCATCCACATAAATTTGAACAAGCATGATGTCAGATTTCACCTTCTTTATGAATAGTGTGGTATCCACTTTACCTCTAAAATATCCATTGCTTATAAGGAAATCAGTAAGAGTATCATATCAAGCTCTGGGGGGGCTTGTTTCAGACCATAAACAGCTTTGTCCAACTTATAGACAAAACCTGGATATTGTTCATCCTCAAAACCTGGGGGATGCTTAACATATACTTCCTCTTGCAGCTTTCCATTCAGAAATTGTTAGGCACAAAAAGGCCTCAGTCAAACCTGCTCTGCATCTGAGGGGGAGATTATTAATCAAACCTGTTGATGCCTTTGAAGGTTGAATTTAAGGCCTTTTATATGCCTTATTGAAACCTGAAAAAGATTTGCAATATCAGCCTAAAGTTGTTCTATGTGTTGCATGTGTTGCAACAAAGGCAGTTTTGCCCAAGCTGTTCAGTCTGCTGAACAGGCTGGACATAAACTGTCTACGCTGCTCTACACTGATGAGCAGCTTGGGCAGTTTACAAGTGTTCTGTTCTTTGTGAACAGAACCTGTTCTTTGTGAACAGGCTAAACACTTTATGGAATGTGTTTCCAAGTCCTCATGTATTGTATTTGACTACAAGATCAGTTTACAAAGTCGAAGACAAAGTGGAAATCAGAACTGCTCAGCCTGCCCAAGCTGTTCTGTTACATGAAGACAAAAGGTTATTTGAAAAAGGGTGACAGACCTTTTTCTTATATCAAAATAGGCCTTTACAAGGAAGAAAAACACAAAGTTGACATTCCTTATTTGGTTAAAGGCAATGCAACAGTAGACAAAGTGAAAAGACAAAAGTTCTGCACATGTAAAGACAAGTCTGCTTTTCAGAAAGGTGCAGAAAAGGTTATGTTGTCTTTTCAAACAAGACTTCTCCTTTTTCATTTCGTCCAATGAAGAAGCTACACTTAGATCCTCTGAGTGGGTATAAAAAGAAACTTCCAAGGATTGATCGATTAAGCCAAAAAAGCTAAGTGCTGAAAACAAGAATGGACGTGCATTCAAAGTGTGTCTTTCATGCATGCCAGTCTGCTTGAATAAAACAGTACTCAGTGTCTAAGCTGTTCTTATTCAAGCTGTTCCTCAGAGTCTTGTAAACACAGTGAGTGATTCTTAGTGAGTGTATTCATTGTAATTAGTTTAAGTCAATCTTAGACTAGTTAGATATACTGTTGTATCTGTTATCTCAGCTTGAACCTTTCCGCATTCAAGCTTGTTTGTAATTAACATTTGTTAATAATACATACAAACATTGAGAAAATTGTGTGTACTTTTTAAAGTGCTGTATTCACCCCCCTCTACAGCTTAAAGCTATACACTTGGGATATCTTTTGGGACCTACAACTGGTATCAAAGCAGTTTAGAGTGTGTGTCATTCTAGATCTCTCATTCTCCCAAAATTTCCATGGACAACAGTGCTGCAAATTCCTCATACTATGATAATGGCTCAATGGGCAAACCTCCAAAGTTTAATCATCAGAACTTTTCTGGTTGGAAGTGCAGAATGATGCTCTACTTAGAGAATCTGGATGTACAACTACCAGAGATTGTAATGGAGGGTCCCTATGTGCCAACCTCTGTTACAACAATAACTCCTGCTGTTGAAGGAGCTGCTCCTGAGATCAGAACATTTGAGAAAGCAAAAGCTCAATGGTCTGATGAAGACAAAAGACTGGTGGCTCTTGATGCAAAGGCCAGAAACAATCTGGTCATCTCTCTACCTGATGATGTGTTCAAACAAGTTGAGAAGATGAAGACTGCCAAGGAGATGTGGGATACTTTGTGTACCGTCTATGATGGACCCACAATCACACTTGATAACAGGATTAACAATCTTGTTAGACAGTATGAACTCTTCTTTGCAAAACCAAAGGAGACTCTCACTGAAACCTACACCAGGTTTACTGCTCTTGTAAATGATCTCAAAGCTGTTGGGATCACCAAGGACAGCCTGACTTTGGTAAACAAATTCTTAGATGTTCTGCCTGAAGAATGGAATTATTTCTCAACAATTTTAAGGAATTCAGGTACCATCAAAAGTATGGATCTTGTTAACTTATATGGATCCTTACTAAATGATGAGCAATCAAGGCAACAGAAGAGAAATGCCTTGGAAATATCTAAGAAAGGTGCAGCCTTTGTGGGTAGTGTGAGACAACCTGTAAATCAAGTGAGTGATGTGTTCATTCAACCTAATCAACAGGCTGATGATAAGGAGGAAATATCTGATGAGGAAGACAATGCAGATAGTGCTGAACTGGATGATGAGCAGATGATAGCCATGCTTGTCAAAAGGTTCAACAGGAAAAGGTTTGGAAGAAACATGCTACAGGGAAGCTCAAATGCTGTAAAAAAGAAAGCATTTGACAAGACTAAAGCTGAGTGCTTCAAATGTGGCAAAACTGGCCATATAGCTGCTGACTGTGTGTCAAAAGCTGTTGGTCAGACATCCAAACCACACAAGACAAACAAGGATGATGGTTACAGGGTTAAGTACCTTATGGCCATGGCCAAGCTGAGGAAGTTAGAAAACTCAGTGGTTTCTAACAGGCAAAAGGGACTAATGGCTGAAACTTGTGACTGGGAGGAGTCTGATTCATCATCTGATGAAGAAGACAACAACTGTCTGATGGCCAACACTGATGTCCCATCAACAAGCAACTTCAAATAGGATCTGGATGAAGCTGAAGCTTTCAGCAGCTTGGAGAATTGGAACCCTACAATGATGTATAAGGTACAAAATTTTATGGATTACAGTTCTGAAGAAAAAGTTAAAATGTTTGAATATATGCTTGTTGATCTAAAAGCTGCTGTTGAGAAGCATGCTATTTTATTATCTGAAATCTCTAAGCTTAAAACTGATATTGAAACAAAGTCTAGTAAACTGGACAGCTTCCATAAGTTGGAAGCTGAACTTGATGAATTAAAACACATCAATTCCATTTTACTGGAAGAAAAGAGAGAAATAGATATAAAACATGCTTAGCTTCAAAAGATAGTTGACTCTTGGTGCCAATCTGCACAAAAAGTCAGCCACTGCATAAGTCAGCAGATTCCTGCACAAATCCAAGCCTATCTTGGAGGGGATCTTGACACAGCAGCTTCCATTGTTGAGGTTAATAATTTAAAAGAAGACTTGTCCACTCTTGGTGAGCTTCCAAACACTTTTATTCAAAGAGTGAATGGTAAATTAATCTCAACAAACAGGTTTGTCAGGCCTCAAAATACTGACAGCTTGTGTGAACCCAGCTCAAAAGCTGTTGATGAAATCAGTCTTTCATCTAATAAGCTTGCTAAGTGTTCTGCTGATTCACACAAGCAAAAGAAAGGAAAGCATGTCCAAACTGCAGCTGTGGACACCAAACCTGTTGACAAAACAGACTTTGGGTCTAAAGCTGGTGTAAAAAGGCATACTAATCCTTTTAATGCTAAACACTTTGAAAATAAGTTTTCAAAGGGAAAGCAGTCTGCCTTTAACAAGAGTAAGTCTCAGGTTGAAGGCAAAACTGCTGTGATTTCAAATAAGTTTTCTAATCATAGTGGTAAACTGGTTTTAAATGAGAATAAGTATTTAAAAACCAGGAATAATGATTATGTTGATAGGCAACATCAATCACATCTCAGGAAGAGCAAAGGCAAAGCCATTGCTCAGCCTGAGAGATCTGGGAATAAGTTTCCCAAACCTGTGGAAGGTCAAAAGCCAATCAAGCTTCCTATCTTTGATATCTGCCCTCCTAAAAAGAGGAAAGAAGAGACAGGCAAAGCTGTGGTTATTGAACTTTCCACTCAAGCTGTTGATTCATCAAAAAGAAATAAGTTTGCTAAATCTCCTGATGGAATCAATAGAAATAACCCAGAATGTGTTTCTGAAAAGTCTTCTTCCAAAAATGCTAAAAGAAGAAAATGTTATAAATGTGGAATGAAGACACATTTGGCCAAAGACTGTCCTGATACTGAGGACATGAGGCCTGCTGACTATGATGGTTCTCTCACTGCCAACATAAACAGTGTTGGAAACATCTCAGTCAATGAGAATGGTATTCAAACTGATACCATTCAAATACGGAATATTTGTGTTGACATCACAAGTCCATCAACAAATGTTGATGAAGTAGGAGAACTCATCTCTGTAATGAGTTCCCCTAAAAATATCTAATATTCTTCTTATCACTCTGCAGGAAAAACAACCATCCCAGGTTTGGTACTTGGACAGTGGCTGCTCAGGGCATATGACAGGTTGTAAGGACCTGCTGAGTGATCTCAGGCCTGAAAAAGGGCCAAAAGTCACATTTGGTGACAATGTACAGGGATCTACTGAGGGATATGGAACTCTTAAAACTGGTGCTGCAGTGTTCAAAAGAGTAGCCTATGTGGTTGGGCTGAAACAAAACCTTGTTAGCATAAGCCAACTGTGTGATGCTGGCTATAAGGTTAACTTTGATGAGCACCTGGGTTACATATTGGATCCCCAAGGCAAAGTTGTGTTGTGTGCTCAACGAAAGAAAGGTGTATATGTTGTGGACATGCAATCTGCTGATCCCACAACTGAAACCTGCTTTCTCACAAGAACAAATGTAGACTTAAACTGGTTATGGCACAAAAGGCTGTCACATCTGAACTTCAAGAACATCAACAAACTCTGTAAGAAAGAGTTGGTGACAGGTTTGCCTTCTATGACCTTTGTTAAAGATAAACTCTGCACAGCTTGTGAGAAAGGCAAGCAGAGAAAATCATCATTTAAATCCAAACATAACTTCTCTATTGATACTCCTCTCTTCTTAATCCATATGGACTTGTTTGGACCTGTTAATGTCCCAAGTCTAGGAGGAAGAAGATACACTCTAGTAATGGTTGATGAGTTCTCCAGGTACACATGGGTTATCTTCTTGAAGAGCAAAGGAGAGGCTGCTAGAGAAATTATTGGATTTGTGAAAAAGATGGAAATGCTGAACTCTGCCCAAGTAAAGCAGCTTAGAAGTGATCATGGTACTGAATTCAGAAACAGTACTCTTGAAGACTTCTGTGAAGAGAAAGGAATTACTCAAAACTTTTCAGCTGTAAGAACTCCACAACAAAATGGAGTTGCTGAAAGGAGAAACAGAACTCTCATTGAAGCTGCTAGAACCATGCTGTGTGCATCAGGTTTACCTTCATCATTCTGGGCTGAAGCTGTTAACACTGCCTGCTTCACTCAAAACAGATCCTTAGTGGTGAAAAGGTTCAACAAGACTCCTTATGAGTTGCTCAAAGGGAGGAAACCAAATGTCAGTTACTTCAATATATTTGGTTGTCCCTGCTTCATTTTGAATCAAAGGGATCAACTGGCAAAGTTTGAACCAAAAGCTGATGAAGGTGTGTTTGTTGGCTACTCTGCTATCTCTAAAGCCTACAGAGTGTACAACAACAAAAGAAAGGTGATAGATGAATCTATCAATGTCACCTTTGAAGAGTCCAAGAATGCTACCACCAAAGTTGTTCCTGAATCAGTTTCAGGAGAATTAAACTTTGATGATCTGATGCATTCAAACAATGAAGAGGACTCAAAAGCTTCCACAACACCCAGTGTGGAACCTGTTAATCATGATGGGCATGATGGTGATTATGTCAATACACCCTGTGTGAATAAGTGTACTGACCTAATTACAACTGCATATCCTGAACCTATCAATGCTGATTTTCCTGGTTCCTCTGCTGATATGTTCAACAGTGGTCAGTCATGTTCAACAAGTGAGCAGGCTCAAGACAACAGTGTGTCTGAAAATCTTGAAAGTTGTTCAACAGGACCTGTTGAAGCTGTTGATAACTCAGGAGAATCATCATTGAAGAATGATCCTAAGTGGATCAGATGTCACCCCAATGATCAAATAATTGGTGACATCAACAAAGGGGTACAAACAAGGTGGGACAGCTTAGGGAACTTCTATATGTTTTCTAGCTTTGTTTCACTAATGGAGCCAAAGAAAGTGGATGAAGCACTAAAAGATGCCAATTGGATCACTGTCATGCAAGAAGAACTCAATCAGTTTAAGAGAAACAAGGTATGGAAGCTGGTTCCTGCACCTAAAGGCAAAACTATAATTGGCACTAAATGGGTTTTCAGAAATAAGATGGATGAGCAAGGTCATGTCTTAAGAAATAAGGCAAGATTGGTTGCTCAAGGTTATAGACAGGAGGAAGGTATTGACTATGATGAGACATTTGCTCCTGTGACCAGACTAGAAGCAATTCGTTTGTATCTAGCCTACGCTGCTCATAAGAGCATTAAGGTATTTCAAATGGATGTGAAGAGTGCATTTTTAAATGGAAAGCTGCAAGAAGAAGTTTATGTCAAGCAGCCTCCAGGTTTTGAAAATGAACATCATCCAGGTTTTGTCTATAAGTTGGACAACGCTCTCTATGGTCTCAAACAAGCCCCTAGAGCCTGGTATGACACTCTTACTGAGTTCCTTATGAGCAATGGGTATTCCAGAGGTAAAGTGGATACTACACTGTTCATAAAGAAGGTGAAATCTGATATTATGCTTGTTCAAATTTATGTGGATGATATAATATTTGGTTCTACCAATGAGCAGTTATGCAAGAATTTTTCATTACTCATGAAATCTAAATATGAAATGAGTATGATGGGAGAACTTACTTTCTTTTTAGGATTACAGGTTAAACAAACCTCAACTGGAATTTTCATAAATCAAAGAAAGTATACCTTAGATCTCTTGAAAAAGTTTAAATTTGATCAAAGTTCTCCTATTAAAACCCCAATGGCAACCAATGTAAAATTGGATGCTGATACCAGTGGCAAAGCTGTTTCAGTAACAGCTTACAGAGGTATGATTGGGAGCTTGCTATATCTAACTGCTAGTAGACCTGATATTATGTTTGCCACCTGTCTGTGTGCTAGGTTCCAAGCTGATCCAAAGGAATCTCATCTAGCTGCTGTTAAGAGAATCTTCAGACCTGAAGGGTACACCAGGTTTGGGTCTTTGGTATCCCAAAGACTCCAGCCTTGAACTAACAGGTTATTTAGATTCTGATTTTGCAGGCTGCAGGCTAGATAGGAAAAGCACAACAGGTGGATGTCAACTCCTTGGTGGTAAGTTGATAAGTTGGTGCAGCAAGAAGCAGAACTCAGTGTCTACTTCTACTGCTGAAGCTGAGTACATTGCTGCTGGAAGCTGCTGTGGGCAGATTCTGTGGATGCAGCATCAGCTTGAAGATTATGGGCTTGTGTATAGAAAAATTCCTATTCTGTGTGATAACACAAGTGCCATAGCCATTTCCAACAATCCAGTTTTTCATTCAAGAACAAAGCATATTGAAGTCAGACATCATTTCATCAGGGATCACATCCAGAAAGGTAATGTGGAGGTAAGCTTTATTTCCACAAATGAACAGCTTGCAGACATTTTCACCAAACCTCTGGATGAAACAAGGTTTAATTATCTTGTCAGCAAGCTGGGCATGTTAAACAAAAGTGACTAAGTGTCCTCAAAGGTCTAAAACTGTGTATGTCTCACACTGATCATGTTTCTCAGAACAGCTTAGACATAACAGGCTCTGCGTGTTATGTACTTAGCCATTTTTCTGAAATCCTTGATCAGCTTGAACATACAACAGGCTGAACGCAAACAGTTTACTCGTCCAGCCTGATCTGCTGGTCCATTCTTCACTCTCATTCCCTCACACTGACTTACAAGATATTATCTTGTAACCTGCTCAGCTATTGGACACAACCTGTTCCTACATAGTTGGACAGGCTGAGGGAACAGCTTGAAGAATGAACAGCTTGTGATGACTCTGCTCATCACAGGTTTGACCAACAGCTTAGACCAACAGTTTTAATTACCTTTCTTCAAACTTAAGTTACTTAATTAATGTTTTTATTTAACTTAATTACTGCGGATAATGTGGGTTACATGTGTTAGTGATTAAAAAGGGCTCAAGTGGTCTGACAAACGGTCTGACATGGACAACCGTTCCGTTTTCCGTTAACGACTTTTTCAAATCAACCACCCAAAACTTTCTCTCTCATACACACTCACATTCAAATCCTATAAATACCTCATACTGTTACATCTTCGTCTTCCTCACTACTATCATCTTCCCTCTAAGAACCCTAAATATTCGACTAAGTGTCTTGTGCTTCTGCTACTTTTCTACTCCCAAAATGGCTCACAGAAATAACCCCTTCCTACCAGTGTTTGTTGGTGATGATGTGTAGAAGCATCCATCAGTCACCACAATGCTGACCCTCAAACCCACAAACTACATTGCCAACCTTACTATCCCCAAAAACTATGTGGGGAAAGGTTATGATCAAATGGTGGAGTTTCTGCAAGTTCATCCGTTGAACTATGTTATGACTGCTACTCCTGGTGTCCTGTACCAGGAGATGGTGTACGAGTTCTGGTACACTTGTGCCTACAACCCCAACACCAAAGTCATCAAGGGGACTATTCTCAATGGGACTCAGACCATTGAGATTACTGCTGATCTTCTCAGGGAGGTTCTTCATTTACCCATTGCTGATTCATATGATATGCCTCAGCCTGAAAATGAGCAAATGGGAAATTTGCTACGCTTCTGTGGTATAGCAGAACCAAAAATTGGAGCAACGCTGTACAGGAAGGATTTGTCTCCTACCTACAGCTTTCTATTTGCTTCTGTAATGATGAGCTTCAGTAGCAAAGTTGGTTCATTTGACCAACTGAGCCGTGATGAAGTCCCAATAGTCCTACAGCTGGTGGATGGGACTACAATTGATATGGCTAAGTGGATATTTCTGAACTTGAGGAACCTGGTGCAGCAAGAGCCAAGACCAGCTGCTGTTCGATACCCCAGGTTTCTGAGCCTCATATTCAGACACATTTGTGGTGAGCATCTGTACAACTCTCAACCTTTACTTCATACTGCTGCATTCCCTGTAATAGGGAATAGAGTTTTCTACACTGCTGTACTTCCAAATGAGCCTCCTCTGTCCACACCAATGAGGAGGTTGTTAGGATTGGTGGAAGGACCCTCTGCTGTGAGGGTGGATCCAGAAGCTGTTGCTCCCACGAGAAAATCCAAAGCAAGGTCCAATCTTGTTAAGAGGACCCTGGTAACTGCTGAAGCTGGGCCTATGCAAAAGAAGGCCAAAACAGCTCGGTCTGAGTCTGCTCTCTTAGCCACTGTGGCTGAGGGGGAGCAGGCTCCTCACCCTGAAGCCTCTGTGGCTGGTGCCTTTGTGGCACTTGAGACTATGGAACAGGCCAACCCACCTGTTTCTGACCCAGTCTTAAAACCTGTCTAGTCTGAACCCCTCATCACCTCTCCACATTCACCCACTTCATCCATTCACTACCAACGAAAATCCCTCTCCAAAAAAAACCAGCCCAAACAACCACCTCCTCTGTTCCCTCCCAACAGGGTTCAGTTGTAAGAGAAGCAACCCCTGCTGCCTCTCCTATATTGGGAGAAGGTTCAGCCCAATTGGAGCATGCTTCACTCCAACCTGAGTCCACCCAGAGTCAGCCTAGACCCTCTGGTTCCTCCCAACAGGAACCAGTTGTACAAAAGGAGATAACCACCTCAACTATTCCAGCCTCCCAACAGGCTGAGAATATTGAAAGACAGGAGTCCTCTCCACTCCATACTGAGTCCACACTGTCCCCCACTCAAATATCTTTACACCCTGAGTCTGCACGAGATGCCCACGCTGCTGGTATAGACCAATCAGCAGCTCAGCCTCAAACTTCTGCTCCCCGTGATACAGCTGTTCTACACCAAACAGCTGCTGAGGGACCAACAACCCAAGATGATGAACCTCAGGGATCATAACATCCCTCTGGTGAGGCTGCTCCCTCTATGCACACTCCATCAGCAGGTTTCACCACTGCTGATGTTGAAATGCATGTCCCATCTCCCCATGATGAGGTGCTTTTACACCAAGGCATTGCAGAGGGAACACCCACTAGCCTTCATGAGGATGTTGCAACACAAGCAGCATCTGAAAGGCCCTCAACATCAACCCCTTCTCCTGATGAAGCAGCTACAGCCGCTGCTGAGGGACCCTTTGACCCCTCCAAGCTGGGCCACATTACTTTTGCCCAGGCTATGGAGCTTCTTTCAAATGTTCCTCTTCCCTCTCCATCCCATCCTCAAACACCAGCCTCCTCATCATCTTCTCCATATACCCAATCTAAACAGTCCACCCATACACCTCCATCTCCTAAAGACCTGCCTTTGAAGGATCAGCTTTCTCTGCTGACCAACAAAGTTGGTTCTTTAGAAACTGCCATGACCTCTCTACCCTCTATTATTTCAGACTCTGTGTCTGAACAGCTTAAGGGGTTCTTTGATTTGTTCAAAGACTCCTTCCCTGCCACTCCACAAATAGATAATTCTCCATAGCTGTTAGCACTCACTGCACAGCTGCAAAATGTGTCCACCTCCCTCACCTCTATGCTTTCACTACAACAGGACTCTGTGTCCTCAGTGACAGCTATTTCTCAATAGCTGTCATCTCTCCTAACTTCTTGCAACACTACTCTTCCTACTACTTTGGCCAGCTTGAACAACCTCATTAGCTTGCTATCAAATTCTGTGTCATCAAACCTTGCTGATGTGCAAGATTCTCTCGAATTACATCTTGCACAGCTTCAAAGTTTGCTGTTCACCGATTCTGATAGGGAAAATATTGTTAAGCTGACCTCCCTTGCTGATACCCAATCCTCTTCTCTTCAGTCCTGTCTTACCCAGCTTGCAGAGGTAAAGGACAACTTGGCATTCTTAGTGAATAGCCTTGTTGGCCCCAGGCCTGCTGCCAAAACTGCTGGCAAGCCTGATGACTTTGTGTCTTCAGGCAGACCGGGTGTTGAAGGTGCTGGTCCATCTCCTTCAAAGGGGGAGAAGTCGTCTGCCTCTAAGACTAAGTCTAAGGGGAAGAAAACTTCTTCTCCTAAGGAGAAACCAGTGCCTGCAGCACTAACTGGTCAACAAGCAGGAGCTTCAACAGGTACACTGGAAGGTGCCTCCCATGCTGCTCAGCCTACTCAGGTTGAATCTCCAATCCCTGCTCAATCTAAGGGGGAGGTAACTATTCCTGAGGGCAGGCTAAGCAGCAGAAGGAGGCATCTGATCTTAGAAGAAGAAGAAGAGGAGGAGGAAAGTCCTGAAGCTGCTATCACTACAGCAGCTAAAGGTAAAGCAATAACAGCCACTGATCCTCAACAGCAGAAAGCAGCAGAAATCCAATTTCACAAAGCCAGGGCCAAAGAAATGGGTCTTCCTATGCATAAGTATTTTGAGTTTAGAGAAGAACAGCTTTAAGCCCTGGAAGCCTTAAGAAAAGAAGAAGAGTCTACAAAAGCTGCTAAGTCTTTTGCACTTCAAGAGGCAAGGAAAGTTAAGATGTCCTCTCTTGTTGTGCAAAAGAAAATTTTGGAAGCTGCTAAGGGATCAGTAGAAGAAAAGGAAGCTGAAAAAGAAAAAGGTGCTCTGGTCTCAGTGGCCAAAACTTCAGTGCCTTCTGCAAGAGCTCAATTTCACTTTGACAACCTGGCAAGAAGAAATTTCAAGATGTTGCTGATAGAAGGCTTGCTAAGGAGGCAATTGTCAAAGCTGTGCCAATTTCAAGAAAAGGCAGTCAGTGGAAGTTGAAAATAACCAGAATGGGTGCAGCAGGCCCAGAACTAGAAACATATGACTTCACTAATGTTGCACAAATGGGGTACAGAGAATGGATTGAGCTGGCAGTTGCTCTGAGTGAGTCTAAGTCTGAAACTGCTAAGACTATCAGAGCATATGTAAAGAAGCTGATGGAGAGAGTGAAGAATCTTGGCCTGATCTCCAAAGAAGTAAGTGAAGGTGTCTATGTGACACAACCAAAAATAAAGGCCAGGAGGACAAGGAAAGACACTGAGATGGAACAACTCCTGATCCTGATAGAACAAGGTGACTATGCTATTGAGATGAAAGGAGTTGATCACAGCCTGCCTAGTGGAATTGAGTTTGAAGATGGCAAGATCATTGAAGAGCCTGAGCTGGGGGCATTTTTTGTAGATCCCTTAACTCAGAAGAAATGCTTTCAAAGAGCATCAGATCTATACAAGGTGGATCTGAGACAGCTTGTAGCCTTCAGACTTGCAGTTTCATTCAGGCAGTCAAGCAGGTGGAGAGCAGCTATCTGGGATCAGCTCAGAAGCTGTTATGAACGAGGTGAACTTGAGGATCCCAAGTTTATGATAATAAGAAGTTAGATTCAAGAACTTGAGGATACTAGAGGGAACTAGAGAAGATGTTTGAAGATCCCCCTCCTTTGTGATGAAGTCCATCTGCCATCTGGGTAGGTGAAGAATGGAAGTTGTCCATCAGTTGGACAGGCTTACCATTTTCTACTCCTAACAAAAACAGTCCAATGTACATTAGTTGTACTTTATTTACATATGTTGTAATTTCCTTTTACATTAGTTGTAATATACATCAGTACATCAGTTGTACTTTTGTAAGAACATGTGTTGTTCTAATGTAATAAAAAATCAGTGTATATATAAACTGATCTTTTACTTTATGTTGATGTTGTAATTTTATTTCAACAAATGTACTGTAAAAATATATAGTGACTTTTGATAAGACCAGCTTAGACTGGTTATTGCAAATAGGGGGAGATTGTTAGGCACAAAAAGGCCTCAGTCAACCTGCTCTACATCTGAGGGGGAGATTATTAATCAAACCTGTTGATGCCTTTGAAGGTTGAATTTAAGGCCTGTTATATGCCTTATTGAAACCTGAAAATGATTTGCAATATCAGCCTAAAGCTGTTCTATGTGTTGCATGTGTTGCAACAAAGGCAGTTTTGCCCAAGCTGTTCAGTCTGCTGAACAGGCTGGACATAAACTGTCTACGCTGCTCTACACTGATGAGCAGCTTGGGCAGTTTACAAGTGTTCTGTTCTTTGTGAACAGAACTTGTTCTTTGTGAACAGGCTAAACACTTTATGGAATGTGTTTCCAAGTCCTCCTGTATTGTATTTGACTACAAGATCAGTTTACAAAGTCGAAGACAAAGTGGAAATCAGAACTGCTCAGCCTGCCCAAGCTGTTCTGTTACATGAAGACAAAAGGTTATTTGAAAAAGGGTGACATACCTTTTTCTTATATCTTTACAAGGAAGAAAAACACAAAGTTGAGATTCCTTATTTGGTTAAAGGCAATGCAACAGTAGACAAAGTGAAAAAGACAAAAGTTCTGTACATGTGAAGACAAGTCTGCTTTTCAGAAAGGTGCAGAAAAGGTTATGTTGTCTTTTCAACAAGACTTCTCCTTTTTCATTTCGTCCAATGAAGAAGCTTCACTTAGATCCTCTGAGTGGGTATAAAAAGAAACTTCCAAGGATTGATCGATCAAGCCAAAAAGCTAAGTGCTGAAAACAAGAGTGAACGTGCATTCAAAGTGTGTCTTTCATGCATGCAAGTCTGCTTGAATAAAACAGTACTCAGTGTCTAAGTTGTTCTTGTTCAAGCTGTTCCTCAGAGTCTTGTAAACACAGTGAGTGATTCTTAGTGAGTGTATTCATTGTAAATAGTTTAAGTCAGTCTTAGACTAGTTAGATATACTGTTGTATCTGTCATCTCAGCTTGAACCTTTCCGCATTCAAGCTTGTTTGTAATTAACATTTGTTAATAATACATACAAACATTGAGAAAATTGTGTGTAGTTTTTTAAAGTGTTGTATTCACCCCCACTCTACAGCTTAAAGCTATACACTTGGGATATCTTTTGGGACCTACAGGTAAACATTTGGTTTACTATAAAAGTGGGATAAAGTGAAGCCAAAGTCATGGATCAGTTCATCATTTACATCTCCTTTCTGGACGTTTTATCTCCTCTTGGAGATTTGGGTTCTTCTTGTTTGTTCACACAAAACTCTCTATGTAAGTTTATAGTTTGTGTAAGTTCTGACTTCTGAGCAGGTTATTGTTTGGTAAAGTTGTATTTTGTTCTTGGTTGTATTTCTTTAATTTTGTTCTTGGTACGTTGTATTTCTTTGAGTGTGCGGTTCTCACCTGTTGGTGTGAATACGCTGAGTGATGTAGCAAGGTTTCGTTGTAAGTAATAGGGTGGCTATTATGCCGGTTGTTTTAGGGTTTTTCGTTTAAATGAAATCTTTCGTTTGGTTGTTTGATTATTGTTGGTTGAGTTGATACATGAATTTCTTCATGGTATCAGACCCATGGTTCTCAGTATGTAGGTATTTTACTTCGATCTAGGGTTTTTTGGCTTTGGGAGGGTCGTTATTCTCCGTCTATTTTTCATTGGTGAGCGATTAGGGGTTTATTTAGATCTAGGGTTAATCGGCGCCTCGTGAGGGGTTATTATTTTCCCTCTGTCTGTCCGTCTCCCTCTGCGCTCGTTGGTTTGGGTTTACTCTCAAAACTCTAAAGTTT
Organism: Centrapalus pauciflorus; assembly: GCA_020465985.1. Taxonomy (NCBI): domain Eukaryota; kingdom Viridiplantae; phylum Streptophyta; class Magnoliopsida; order Asterales; family Asteraceae; genus Centrapalus; species Centrapalus pauciflorus. The sequence continues at coordinate 178,611 of JAANYP010004493.1, read as the reverse complement.
GGTTCTGGTTGCCTTCCGCTGTGATACTTGGTTCTTTCTGGCTAGCTATGCTTCAAGTTGTACTGGTGGATTACTTTGTAAGGCTGTTCTAACCTTCTCGTGTTGTAGCAAGTACCTGTTCTTGGGAGTTTCCATACATATGGAAATCAACTGCCCCTGAGAATCACACTTGGCCTATAGACGAGACTCTTTATTTTTCCTGCTTGTATATGTTTCCCTGTGTTTTGCTTTCATTTGTGCTCCTGCTAAAATGCTCCTGTGGTGTGTGTGTGTGTGTGTGTGTGTGTGTGTGTGTGTGTGTGTTAGGTTATACCTGGCGTGTTTCAACGTTCATGGAATCCTGCCATTGAAGGGCTTAAACCTCCGCGTTTGTTAGTGGTTTTTGTTGCTTCTGGTTTATGTTTGTTCTCTTGGTCCTGTCTTTGTGTTTGTTGTGGTTCTTGTTGGTTCTGCTTTGTCTTTGTTCTTGATTGTTACTGAAATATGCTACATGATTTTGGTTTATTGAGATTGTCTGATATGGAGAGTTAAGAAGACACTTTAATCTGCAAACTCGAGTTTGGTGATCCAGTTTATTGTGTGTGTGCGCGCATCTTTCTAACCGCTGGTTGAGATTCCTTGTGGGTGGCTTCCCTTTTATGCTTGTTGATAACAGATTGTTAGGACTATTGACATGGAGGGTCAACAAGATACTTTAATTAATGGATTATTTTTTTATGATTCCCTTTATTTTCTTTGTTAAGTGCTTTATGTGATATTCTTTATAACTCCAACAAAGTTTTTAATTCAGAAATTATCATTTGTAGCAGCCCTATGGATCTAACCGACTAGGTTAATTGTTGAGTCTGGAGCAAAAATTAACACATAATAAACTTTGATAAAAGTCTCTTATGTAGTGGATGGTTCTTGGTTGAATTTAACTATGTTTCATCATAATGAAATTGTTGCTAAAATGATTAAAATTGGTTTTTTTTTAAATTTACCTTGGTTGATGTGTTAATTGGTTCTGAATTTTGTGTGGGTATGCAGTCTGTGTTTTATCTTGTTAAGGATAATGGATTATATGTTGGTTTTAATGATTCAATTGTTATACTCAGGACCTGAATTCAAATTGTCTTTGGAGACTGGTAGACAGTATGTAGACAGTATGTTTTTGGAACCTGTAGTTCATCAAGATGGTAAATGGATTTTGTTTTTTTTAAGTGCTCAATCTTGTGTTTTGTGACATATAATAGACTTGGTCATCCTGCTGAGCATAAATTGTTTGTTGAAAGATACATTGAATCCAAAATATAATAAATCAGAGGCTCTTTGTAAAATTTGTCGTCTAGACGATTTTTGTTGAGATTTTTAATGTCTCTTATATCCTATTGAATGTTCAGTCTAAAAGAGTGGTCAAGGTGTTAAAAGTGTGTGCTAGTTGGCCTTCAAGTTGTAGAATCTAGAAAAATAGTTGTTCATATGTTCAAGAGATAAATTTTATGGAAATGTTTCCTTTTACATATTTTTGTTGGTTTATTTCTCTCTCTCTCTTCTAAAAGTAAGTTAGGGTTTCTGTAAATGTGTTGTTATAAGTCTTGGTTATTAAACAAGCGGTTTTTTGAAATATCAAAATCAGTTGTGTTAAAAATAATTTTGTTAAGTGTGGTTCAAGTTGAGCTAAAATAAAGTGATTAAGTGTGGTTCAAGCTAATTGTTGTTGTGTTCAACGATTGGTAAGTTGTGGTTAAAGTTGATTGTTTGTCAAATCAAATGTTTTGGATAATAAAAGCTTGTTTTTCAATGAAAGTTTCTCACTTGTGATAAAAAGGTTGTGAAAAGTAAAAGTGACTGCTCTCTGTTCATTAAAATAAGGTTTTATATTCTTGCTTTAGTTGTACATATGGATGATATAATGATTACTATAAATAATGTTAGTGAAACTGAACTTTTAAATAATATTTAAATTCCAAGTTTGGGAACTGAAAATATTGATACATGTGTTGAAGCATTTAATGGTCAGGTGGCATCACTTTAGTTGAATTTATTGTTAAAGGTTCATGTTTCTAGATTAAGTTGGTAAACAGTTGGTTAGTTGGTTTTAAATGTTGAATCATATTAGTTGGTTTTGGTGTTGAAATGTCTAATGATACTTCAAGTTTATTGGGCTTTCTATGTTTACTGTTTTATGTTAGCATGTCGTCTCTCCACTTACTATAATACTATACTATCTTGTGGAGAAGTTGAGAAACAAAAGACATGTTTAGTTGTCAAGTGGTTTTGCCAACACGTTAACTACTGAACAAGTTAAAAAAAATGGTTTATTGAGAGTAGATGTGATTTTCTCCTGTTTGTTGAATATGTGAATTCCCTGTAATTGCATTGTTAGTGTATATTGAAGACATTGTTAAACTGGGAATGATGTTAATGATTTTTTGAAAAGTTTAAATTGTGTTTAAAATATAAACTTTCAAATAAAAGACTTGGGAAAGTTAAAGTATTCTTTAGGTAGTGAAATTGTTCAATATGAGAATGTCTATGCTTACCACAAAGAATATGTTTCTTGGGTATCTGGATTGCTGGCTTGTAATCAGCACCTAGTCCATAGATCAAGGTGCTCGTATATGTTGTAAGTAATATGAAAATGCAGATGGTGTATGCTTGAAAAAAAGCAACTCAATATCAAAGTTGGTTGAAAATTGATTTACTTATTTTTTGACATCACCATATCTCTTATGTTGTTTGTGTTCTTTGTCACTTTGGACATCTCATTTAAAATGTACCTCAAGGGTACTTACATGTTTTAAAAGATGAATTAGTTAAAGGATATAAATTTTCTAAGCTAGTCAACTATAAATTGATGTATGCTTGCTACATTTGTTGGTGTTAACTAAGCTAAGTCATTTATGTTGAGTTATTTCTTGAAAGGTTAACGCGAAAGCAGAATACATGTCTTTGCTTCTGCCGTGTATGTTGTTGATGTCCGTGTTTTAAAGAAACAATTCTGAAAGTGTTGTTAAAGGTGTTTATTGTTGTTTATGTTGGTGTATAGCAGAAAAATGAAGTTGTCAAACATGTTTCACAATTAAGTTGAGAAAAGGCTGTTAAAAGTAATTTGGTTATGTTAATGGTTGGAAGTTACTCTAGTCAAGTTAATTGTTATAAAATGGTTTGTTGTTTGGTTGTTTTTACGGGCCTGGTGAGTTTTAAGTTGTTAAAATGTGTAAGTGTGGAAATTAAATGTTGTGGTTATATTGGGCTCATGTTGGTTTATGTTGTTATTTCTTGGTTTGGATTTTTGGTCTTGGGCTGATATCTTGGCTTATGTTCTACCTAAACAGTTCTCAAGCCTGTATCGTATAGTTGCGTATCTGTAACTTGTGAAAAGTATATTTCTGAATTAGTTTGGGTTGTTAAGGTGTTAAAAGACTTTAAAATTCGTGTTGGTTTTCTGTTAAAGGTTTTATGAGTAATAAAACTGGTTTTATGAATAATAGTGATGCTATACAGATTGCAGTCAATCCTTTTTGTCTTGAGAAAACAAAACATTTTGAAATTGGTCTTTTTTGTAAGAAAAAAAAGATTTTAGAAGGAGTATGTTATTGAAAGTAATAAAGATAAACACTGCTGAAAATGTAGCAGATGTCTCACAAAGGTTTTGGCTAGTTTCAACATAAAAGTTTATGTGAAAAAAAAAAATTAATTTGACAAATGTTTATAACAATTAACTTGAGGAGGGGTGTTAACAAGTTTGTTTAATTTGTTTAAGTGTAAGTTTTTTCAAGTTAATTGTTTATGTGTTTCTTTTATTTATTGGTTGTCAAGTCTTTATTTTGCAGGGTTATATTTGAAACTTGTGAGGGGTAAAAGGTAAACATTTGGTTTACTATAAAAGTGGGATAAAGTGAAGCCAAAGTCATGGATCAGTTCATCATTTACTTCTCCTTTCTGGACGTTTTATCTCCTCTTGGAGATTTGGGTTCTTCTTGTTTGTTCACACAAAACTCTCTATGTAAGTTTATAGTTTGTGTAAGTTCTGACTTCTGAGCAGGTTATTGTTTGGTAAAGTTGTATTTTGTTCTTGGTTGTATTTCTTTAATTTTGTTCTTGGTACGTTGTATTTCTTTGAGTGTGCGGTTCTCACCTGTTGGTGTGAATACGCTGAGTGATGTAGCAAGGTTTCGTTGTAAGTAATAGGGTGGCTATTATGCCGGTTGTTTTAGGGTTTTTCGTTTAAATGAAATCTTTCGTTTGGTTGTTTGATTCTTGTTGGTTGAGTTGATACATGAATTTCTTCATACACATTGACATAAATTTAAGTACCACACAAACTTTTTTTGTATGTATATACGCTCCACGTGTTTATAGTTTCAAACTCTGGTAATGGCTTAATATCGTGTGTGTCTGTCTTACCATATGCTTCATCCTTTGATCATGATTCATCAAATCACTCAATACTTACAGGAAAATTACCTGCGATTTCTCTCAATCATGTTACTAATTTAAAATCAACTTAGTGTATACATTATACCAAGCTTTCTACTATAAACATTGCCTCTGTACTCCTGTAAAACAAACACAGTCTACTCTTTTGATTCAGTTCTCCGTTTTTGTCTGGTATCAGAGCCATAAATCGGCTTAAATGTGCCTTGATCGCAATCTCTTTTTTCTATAAATTCGTTTTTGGGGTCAGCAGCTGCCCTATGGCCAACTGGTCTGAGAGGTTTGTCCAAATCCCATTACATAGGTTCACTGGAAACTCATGATTGTAAAATGTACGTTGGAAAGAAAAAGACGATTGTCTAGTTAATCTACCGTACATTAAGGCTAAAGATGTTGGTATTCTTGTTAGTTTCTATTGTGTTTTTCTATGATTAAGTTTAGACTAAATTACATAAATGGTCCCTGTGGTTTATATGAAATTACAGTTTTAGTCCCTGAAAGAATTTTATTCTATCAGAAGTCCCTAAAATCAAAAAGTTGTAGCATTTTGGTCCCTGAAACTAACGGCAGTTAATTTGAGCCGTTAGTCTCAGGGGCATTTTTGTCCTTTTGATTTTCAGGGACCATTTGTGTGATTTGCATACTTTGTATTCTTTATTTCTCTTTATTTCTTTGTATAATTTATTTTCATATATATTTAGTATTTTTTTTTCTTTTTTATCATTTAATTATCCAAATGTAACATTAAAATTTTTATTACTTTTGTTTTAATTATTAATTTTTATTTGTATGTTTATTGTAATTATTAATGTTAATTTTTTTATATATTACTATAATTATTTATTTAAGATTATTATATGGTTCATTTTTTTTCAATTATTTATTGAAAATCCAAATCTTTTCCTATTCTTTTTTTCATTTAAGAAAAATAAAAATAAAAGTTAGTTGTAGTTTTTTCGTTCGAAAAATCTAAAATTGAAATGATTTATTTCTTTTCTCCATTCAAAAAAATACAAAATAATGACGTGTTGAAGATTTTTCATTTGGAAAAAATATATTATCAAAATGGTTCGTAGTTTTTCATTGCAAATACTTACAAAAAATTTTAATTCTAAATGGCTTTAAAAAATTAAAAATTGGAATGGTTCGTCGCCTTTTAATTAAAAATTTTAAATTCCATATGGTTTGTTATTTTTTTATAAAAAAAAATTAAAATTGTGTTGACTTTTTTATCTACGTTTAACTAAAATCAAAATGGTGCTTTTGTTTGAAAAATCAAAAATCATAATGGTTCACCGATTTTTGATCAAAAAAAATAAAAATCAAAATAATTCGTCTTTTTTTTTATTATAAAAAAATTAATATCGGGATGATTATCGTAGTTTGAAAAAATCAAAAATCAAATTGGTTCATCGTTTTTTGATCAAAAAAATTAAAATCAAAATGGTTCATATCAAAATGGTTCATCGTTTATTTGATCCAAAAAAAATATCGGAGTGGTTCGTAATTTTTTTATCGTCGTTTGATTAAAGTCAAAATGGTTGTTTTTTTTAAATATAAAAAATCAGAATGGTTTATCTTTTTTTTATCGAAAAAATTTAAATCATTTTACTTTCTGATTGTTTTGAACAAAAAACGCGAACCATATTGATTTTAATTTTTTTTCAAACAAAAAAAAGACTAACCATTCCATTTTCTCATTTTTTTCTCATTTAACTAAAATAAAAATAAAAACTAGTTGTAGTTTTTTTCGTTAGGAAAATCTAAAATCGAAATGACGACGTGTTGAAGTTTTTTTCGTTTGGAAAAAAGAATATAATCAAAATGGTTCCTAGTTTCTTCATTGCAAATACTTAATAAAATTTTTAATTCTAAATGGTTTGAAACAAATCAAGAATTGGAAAGGTTCGTCGCTTTTTAATCACAAAAATTAAATTACGAATGGTTTGTTGTTTTTTTTATTGAAATTGTATTGATTTTTTAACTACATTTAATTGGAAATCAAAATGGTCCTTTTGTTTGAAAAAATCAAAAATCATAGTGGTTCACCGTTTTTGATCAAAAAAATTAAAATCAAAATGGTTCGTCATTTTTTGATAAAAAAAAATTATACCAAATGGTTATCGTTGTTTGAAAAAATAAATCCAAATCATAATGGTTCATCATTTTTTGATCAAAAAGATTAAAATCGAAATGGTTCATCGTTTATTTGATCTAAAAAACTATATCGGAGTGGTTCGTAATTTTCTTATTGTTGTTTAATTAAATTGGAATGGTTTATATTTTTTTGAAAAATAAAAAATAAGAATGGTTTATCTTTTTTTTATCGAAAAAATTAAAATCAGTATAGTTCGTTATTTTCTGATCGAAAAAATTAAAATTAGAATGGTTAGTCATATTTTTGTTTGGAAAAATCAATATCAATATGCTTCACGTTTTTTTTCAAAGCATTCAAAATTTAAAATGGTTTTAATTTTTAATAAATAAGATGAACCATTCGAATTTTTTATTATTAAAATAAATAACCATTTCAATTTTAATTAAACGACGATAAATATTTACGAACCACTCCAATATTATTTTTTGGATCAAATAAACGATAAACCATTTCGATTAGTTTAAAAACGATGAACCATTATGACTTTTTCAAACAACGATAACCATTCCTGTATTAATTTATTTTATCAAAAAAATGACGAACCATTTTGATTTTGATTTTTATAATAAAAAAAGGTAAAATATTATGATTTTTGATTTTTTCAAACAAAAGAACCATTCTCATTTTAATTGAATGTAGATAAAAAATCAATATAATTTTAAATTTTTCAATAAAAAACAACAAAACATTCAAAATTTAATATTTTTGATTAGAAAGCGACGAACCATTCCAAATTTTTTATTTTTTCAAACCATTAAGAACTAAAATTTTTATTAAGTATTTGCAATGAAGAAACTACAAACCATTTTGATTATATTATTTTCCAAACGAAAAAAGCTTCAACACGTCGTTATTTTGAATTTTTTTAATGGAGAAAAGAAATAAATCATTTTGATTTTAGATTTTCTGAACGAAAATAATACAACTAGTTTTTGCTTTGTTTTTGTTTTTATTTTTATTTTTCTTAAATGGAAAAAAGAATAGGAAAAGATTTGGATTCTCAATAAATAATTAAAAAAATAAATCACGTATATTATTTAATAATCTTAAATAAATAAGTAGAATAATATATTTAAAAAAAGTTAACATTAATAATAGCAATAAACATACAAAAAAAATTAATAATTAAAACAAAAGAAATAAAAAATAAAATGTTACAATTGGATGATTAAATTATAAAAGAGAAAGAAATACTAAATATATATATATGAAAATAAATTTTAATATAGAGAAAAAAAGGAGAAAAAAAGAATAAAACAAATGAAAATTACACAAATGGTCCATGAAAGTCAAAAGGACAAAAATACCCATGAAACTAACGGCTCAAGTTAACTGCCGTTAGTTTCAGTGATCAAAATGTTACAACTTTTTGATTTTAGAGACTTGTGGTGTAATAAAAATTTTCAAGAACTAAAACCGTAATTTCATGTAAATCACAGTGACCATTTATGTAATTTAGTCTTATTTTGAGTTTCGCTAATTTGCACCATTAGCCCCTTGACTTGCATCCTTTATTTCTTGTCAAATTTAATCCCTTAACTTTATTTCTACTATAATTTAACAAGTTATAAATCTATAACTTGTATGCTCTTTTACTTTTATTTATTTTTTACTTGACTTTACATAATCATTTAACTCACAATTATGCACCATATAATTTATAAATAATTTAATTGCATCATTTAGGAATTAATTTTATTAAGCTCCCAAATTACATCATAAAAAACTAAATTGCAACATAAAATGCATAATTAGAAAGCAAGGCGTTACACACTGAACTCCACCCAGCTACTCAGTTGTCTCACAAAAAAACTTGTGTTTCATATATTGTTAGGTATTAATAACAGAGGTGAAAAAATATTAGATAGAAGTTCAATGACTTAACTTTTAAATAGGTTAAAATTAGGAATTTAGTATAAAGGTAAATTATGAGAGAATTTTCCTAAGTCTTGAAAAATAAATTTTAGAAGTCTTGTACTTCCTCTCATTCTTGTGTGTGTGTATTCTAAGGTGAGTTTGATAGAAATCATTCAATCAAACCAAGGTTTTGATTATAATGTCTTGATTTACTAGATCTTGGATTATCAATTGGAATCTGAGCAAAAAGTGAATTAAAACAAAAAAATCTTGTAAGAATTTTCAAGAATTCAAGTGAAAAATCAAACCGAGAAGAGCTTCACATTCTAGAATTTTCTAAAAATTCATATCTGATTTTGGGATATGATTTGAAGACGCAATGAAGGAAGCTACTGTAAAAATTTCAAGTCCAAACTTGCAACGATCAAGGAATAATCGAATTTTGAATTTCTGATTTTTTTTTTACATTTTGTGTTCTTGAGTTTTTGAACTTTTTATTGGAAAGAAATTTGAATCTAATTTTTTGGTCGAATTTTAGGATTATTATAAATAGATTTCCTGAAATATCAAGTTCTAAATCCTAATATTTTTTATGTAATCGAAGTTTTAAATTCTGACTTTGATTTTAACCAAAAACATAGTTGAATCTTTGAAAATTCAGAGAAAATTCTCTGTTTATCCGTTTGATCTGAATTTTTGATTCATCTATAAAACATGCATCTACACCTAAATTTTCTGATTTTAATTTCTAAAATTGAGAGAGTAATTGAGGAAATAAAGATTTGGTATGAAGTGTATGTGTTCTTGGTGTGTTAGTGTGTGTTCTTGATGAATGTATTTGCATGTAGATGTTTTGGCTTTGGTTTTTGATTAAAGAATGATTATGATAAGTTTTTTTTTATATCATTTGATCGTGCAATTTATGATTTTATGATTTTGTTTATATTAACGTGTACTTAATATTTCATGTGATAACTGCCTTGTTTGATATGTTTAAGTGGTAATTGTTTGTTAAAAACTTGTTTGTTTGAATTACTTGCAGGTTATAAAGATCAACAGAAGCAATATCTCAAGTCTGGACATAAATCTTGAGTCTTTACAATATAATATCGAGTCCAAAGGATAATTTTGAGTCCTTCTTACTTGATTTTTTCGAGTTCTTCTTACTCGAATTTCAAGTAAATTGAAAAAGAATTTCGAGTTCATTAGATTTATTTCGAGTCCCATTTACTCAAACTCGAGTCCAAAGGCCATGAATTTTGATGTATCAATTTTATTCATTCATAGATATTATGACATCATACGTAAGTCTTGCTGAATATCAAGTCTTAACTGCAAGAGCCGAAGATGTTGAGAAGAAGTTCAATAATAACTTTGTTGTGTTGTTTCGGATGATTGAATAAAAATCTCATGCGAACAATAATGTTAAATATTTGACTGAGAAAAAGTTGAATTGTTACAAAACATTCAACATTTTGAAAAGTTTCAAATAATAATAATTTGATTTTAGAATTAACTTTAGAGACCGCTGAACTAATTACTAAACTTACCGAGTCTATATCTATTCTAGCACAAATGACTTCTGATAAGACTGAAACTGTATCTTAAATTAATACCTTAAAATCAAAGCTTGTTGAATTTGAAGAGAAAGACAAAGTTCTGATTTCTGAAAAAGAAGAGTTTTAATGTCAAATATCTGAATTGACAATGAAATTGGAGAATTCTGAACGTGAGAATTATTTGAATGCTGAAAAAGTAAACAACTTTTGTCAAATAATAATTGTCTATCTAAGAAAAGAAGTGAGCTTAAGGTTAAACTTTCTCAGAGGATTAAATTGATCAAAATTATTTATTAAAGAAATCTGAGGAATTTACAACACTTTAAAAGAAATTTAATGATTTTTAAGAAAGGTTGAAATTATCACTTAAATAAGTGAGACTGAACGAACTATAACATCCGTTGTCAAAAGAATATTGAATTGTTACATGAGAATGTTGACGAACTCTTAATCATTAACAATGATTTGGAGAATCAAATTTCTCAGTTAACATATTTTGTCTCAATTGGTTTAAAGGATAATGGAAATCCTGAAAATTTCTTCACATAAGAAAGTTAAGCATTTTTGTTTTCTCTTCTGAAAGTAAACAGGAGTGTGTTTTGTCTCATGATTTTTTTCTTTCTTTCTGAAAATAACAATAATTCTTTTCAAATGTTAGAAAACCATTCATTGAAGATGAAGAAGCAATTGAACTTGATCTTAAGAATGACACTTATTTTGTGAAAATAATTATTCTGATTCAAAATCTTTACATATTTAAGAGACTAAAAAACACTCTGATCTTAACTCAAATATCTTCTGATGATAAACAAAGGAAAAGAGAAAATTAAAGAAAATCTTTCATTTAAGGTTTATGGTGGTGAATCTTCTAAATCTGGTGTTTGTGCTAACACTACCTCTCAAAATACTAAGAACTATTAGAAGAAACAAGCCAGTACCAAACAGATTTTTAGAAAGAAGTCTTTAGATAATTCTGCTCGTTCTGATTCCCGGTTCTATGTTATGTCAGATATCAAATTTTATGAGACAAAAAAGGAACTAGAAATCTGATTTTAATTTTGAAGATAAGAAAGTTTTTCGAAAGTGGGTACTATTAGGAATGTATTTTTGATTTATGGTCTTAAAGTCTAGGGACTGGTTGTGTCATTTTTAAATAGTTGTAGCCCAGTACAAATATCCTTTTTAAATGTTTCTAGTGTAACAGTATCATTCATTGTATGCGTATTGTAAAACTCATTCTCTCAATCAAAGCATTCGATCATTGTTGAGATCATCATTATTGTGTGTTTAGTGCTTAAATCTATATTGGTTTTGATATTAACAATTGGTATTAGAGCCTAATATGGATTAAATTGAGTGTTTTTGCTGAAATTTCTCGAATATTTTTGACTGTTTTGGAAAAGCTTCCTGAAACAGAAAATCTCGATTGGTTTTTGATAGAAAGAGTGTTAGATCTTTAGTTTATCATCGAGTGTGACGTTTTTGAAGACGATTTTAGTGATATAAGACTCGATGTCGATCTCCTAACAAACAATTTTAATTGGAGTTTTTCTAATTTTTTGAAAAAGTTCATGTTCTTGAGGTTTTTCTGTATTTTTGCCTTTTTGATCGAGAAATAGCCCAATTGTGTTCAACAGTTTTTTCTGCAATAAAAATGAGTCTGCGTAGCGATTTTTAGGCAAATTCATACAGTTTTTGGAAAATCAATTGTTTTGGACTTAGAAATCTGAAAAACGGTTGAATTTTGAGTATAAGGGAACAATCAGTGATATTCGAAATTTGGTCTTCTTTGTTCGAAATTCAGTCCTTGTAAATCGAGATTTTGGCAAAGGTGTTAGAATTTTTTTCCAAGTCTTTCAAAATTTCATTAAGAACCCTTCGAAATTTCATTCAGAGTACTTCGAAATTTCATTCCAAGTCATCAAAATTCATCCCAAGTCATTCGATATTCATTCAAGGTTCTTCAAATTTCATCAAGGGGCATTCGAATTTCATCTTTTAGTGTTCCATTTTCAACACTTGTTGTTTGAATTTGTGTTTTGGCATTCGAAATTCACTCTGCAGTGTTCGAATTTAGTTCTGAAGTGTTCAAGATTGACTGTTAATCATTAGAACTTCATTTGGTGTTATGAGAGATTCACTCTGAGACTGTCGAGATTCACTCTTACTCATTCGAAATTTACTCTAGGTTATTCGAGATTCACCCTTAGTCATCTGAGATTTAACCTTTGTGATTTGAGATTCACTTTTTGTTGTTCGAGATTCAGTTTCAAGGATTCGACATTCTATATATGGCATTCAAGATTTCCATTTAAGTGATCAGAATTCTGATTACTTCACTCAGTTTTCCATACAAGATCTTGAAAAATCAAAAATCAATCATTCAAGAAGTATAAAGACGTGTTAGCAATGGAATCTGAAACCAAACTTACAATCCTGTACAGAGGAGAATACGTTAAATAGAGATAGACTTTTGGAGTTCATAAGTTTTCACGATTTAGCTGATGATATGCTCAAATCACTGACAGATGGTCCATCTTAGTTCTTTATCATAATTCCAGTTGTCCATAATGGGAACCTGATAGTATCAAAATCTAATACGAAATCAAGATTATAACACTAAGAACATATGAATCACAATCAACCAAATGATTAATTTTAAGAGAAATATTTCACAATACAATACGGAAATGTAATTCACAAACAACTGCTATCAACTGTTACATTAAACCTACTATTTATATTCTATTACAACATTCAAGGAATTACAAACAAGCCCCTAGACCTAACATTCGTAAACAAGAAATGTATTCTCAACAATCTCCCCCTCTTATGAATGTTAACCTAGATTCAATCTTTGTAGCCCAGTTTTATCTCAAATCTTTTGATGCACCGTCGACTGCTTAAACGTATTTCGACTTCTTAAACGTATTTCGACTTCAGATACAAAATCCGCAGTTATCATTCTCTCCATATTTATCATGGCATCTTTAGGTCGCTTCAACTTGTCTTCATTTAAAACACCTCTCAATGACATTAAAGTCATTCTAAGGTACGATTGGATGAGGATTGGGGATTTGAGGAGTTTGAAACATGTGTGGGTGTATGGGAAGCCATTTGTAACCTTTAAAATAACAAACATGTTAGATACATCAAGTAAATACAAATGTCAACTACAGATAAAAAAAATAACATTTTACAAGAAATTAGAAAAATTGGTGTTACATTGTTTACAACATCGGGATTTCAGACAATAAGGGACCAATGTTAATGAAATACATATTTAAAAAATTTAACTTGTTAAATGTTAATTTTCTTTGAAAATATTAAATTTTCACAATTAGCAAATATTTTGGATTGAAACTCAAATGATACTTAATGAATCTCGAATGACCAATGATGAATTTCAAAGTAAAAGCTGAAGTTTGAATGGGTAAGTATGAATCTCGAGTGACAAAAGATAAAACTCGAATGAGTAAGAGTCAATCTCGAATAACTGTGGATCAATCTCGAATGACTTTGGATTAATCTCAAATGACTTAGACACAATCTTAAATGGATAGATATCAATTCGAATGAAGTGCTATGAAATTCGAAGTCCTTAGCATGAAATTTGATCAAGATCGCTAAAACTCGAATAAAGATTGATCAAATTTGAATGAGTCTGTGTAAATTTCGAATGGATATTGATGAATTTTGAAGACTTCATGAATTTTTGATAATATAGCCAACAATTTGAGTACTCAGTCCTGAATCTCGAAGGATAAGTAGTGAAACTCGAATTAAGTGGCTTCAATTTCGAATGGGACTTAGTAAATTTCGAATGAAACATTATCAATTTCGAATTAAACCGAGTAAATTTCGAATAAAACAAAGTAAAATTTGAAAAGTACTTAATAAAATTCGAATTTATTAAATGAAATATGAATATCAATGAATAAAATTCGAATATATGACACTTAATATTACTCGGATAACATATCATTCGAGATTTATCATTTAACAAACTTTCTAAGTCCTTAACACACTAGAAAACTTAAAATCACACAAATACACTTAAATCCAGAAGAAATTACATCACTAAACTCGATGTTGGGAAATATTCTTGTTAAAATGAAATCCCGTATATAATCAGCACCTCAATGATTTTCTCATCAAACACATGAAGAAAATGAGCTCAATAAATGTGTTTAATAAAGAAGAAGACAAGATGAATGTTTGAATCTTTGATGGAACAATGGAACAGTGGCGGCTGTAAAGTGATTCAAATTGTCAACCGTGTGTAATAAAGTAAACCCTAGGAGCCTTTTATAGGCTCCTTTAATTAAGTTACAAGACTTGGCAACATTGGCCCCTACACTATTACATAAATATAAACTACATAGAAATAAATACAAGACAAATTACAATGATAATAAATATTACAAAACAACTCCTAGGATCGAAATAATAAATCTAACAATCTCCCCCTTTTCGATCACTTAGGAGGTCCTGGAACTCGGACATGGTCGGTTGATTCTCGAAGACCAAGTATGACGTTGAATCGTCTGGTTACTTGTCTTATATGTAGCCGCTCGTTCAGGTATTCAATGCCGCTGAGTGTATCCTGTATCTCCTGTGGCGAGCATCTAAGTTCTGGATTAGGTTGAGCATCAAAGTCTTGAACTTTCTGAGTAAGCGCTGCTCGAACCAATCTGATAGTGCCGTCGGAGTAACAAGGAAGATCCTCAAAGCGCATGAACCTTTTGTAGCCCTTGTTGTTTACAAAAATGACACCTGGATCCCCAGAAAGTACAACTCTGTAGGCCGGGTGGTGGGCTAGGAGAAAGCTGTCTTGTTCCGGAGCTTTCAGACCCACTTTGACTAATGCACTCTCAATCACCATCTGGAAATCTCTGAGGCACATAATGATTGATCGGCGATTCATGCATCGAACCAGGGTTGCTAAGGCAGTCATATGTGTAAAACGACCCTTGACTCGATTGACCAATTTTCTGTGCAGACGCTCTACGTCGTCTATGTTTACGAAGTCAAGGTCGCTTTCATACAGTTCTTGAATGGTGCCGTCTTCTCTAAGTACCTCGAAGGCTGGAGTGTAGACTCTGGCTCTCTTGTACATATTAATATTATTGATTCTGACTAATTTGGACTTTGACCAGTATTTGCTCTTATCTCTCGTTTCTCTAAGCATCATCTGATTGTATTCGGCTTGAACGCATCGAGAGGCATCGGTCATTACCATGAGAAGACGTCTACTGTAAGATCCCGGGTTCTTTCTGAAGACCATTTTGAACCTTTCTTCCAAGTAAGGATTTTGAAATTGATCGGCCGGGAACTTCTTCAAGAATTCTTTTAAACCCTGGATCGGAGGTTCTTCTAATTCTTTAGGTGGAGCCTCAAGAAGTTTCAATACACGGTCTCTCCGGTCCTGACATAGTCCTTCTTTCGTTTCCGCATCCAGCGTGTGGACTTCTCCCCAGGAGTACCACTTTATCCATTCTTCATCTGTTCTGTCATATGATGCGGGGACTTCTTTGGTATCAAAACAGTCCACGGTTCTGGCTCCGGAAGATTCAGCGATATGGGAGTGTGGAGCAGATTGAGTTGGGAGAGTTGTTTGGACTGATGGGGTACGTATCACTGGTGGAGGTGTGGGAGTGGGTTGGATTGATGGAGTTTCGGTAGTAGTGACTGAAGGTGGTTGGATGGAGGAAGATGTTTGTGATTGGGGTTCATGGGGTGGAGATTGGGGTTCAGGTTTTGGTGTGAGAAATGTATAGTGGATTTCAGTATCAGATTCTGAGTCAGATACTAATATGATTTCGACTTTTTCATATTTGGGCTCATAAATCACCATTGCTGACGTGGGGTCTAACGAAGCTGGGCCCTCAATTTGTAGAGGTTCAAAATCTATCATCATCGCTTCAGTAGCCTCATGTGTTTGATCCCCGGACCCAGACCCTTGAATTTCTGCTGTTTCAGCCTCTGCTCCCCCTAGAATGATCATCGATCCCTCATGATGAACTTTTTAACGCTTCTCCCCCTCATGACGATCAGGGTCGTCCTGGTCGTCATGTTTTCTTTTAGGGGGCTCTGCTTGAGTACGACATTGGAGATCTATGACCGCCGACTTGAGGCGATCCATCCTTGAATTGAGCTGCTCTTGGACTTGAAGAATAAGGCGATTAAGCTTGTCCGAGAGCTCCGCCATTTGAAGTTGGACTAAATGAGATCCTGGTGAGGGGCCGGCTTCGGAGGCGACACCCTTACCCTTTATAAGAGAAAGAAGGGCGGTGTGTCGTTCCTCGGCTGCCTCCCTTTGGGCGTCCAGGTCAGCCCGGGTGATAACTCCGGCATCACGTAATGCTTCCGTTAACATCTCCAAATTGATGGGGAGATGGCCTGAAGTGGATGGCGTGGATGGAGCCACTTCAGGTCTTCCTTCCGTCATCTCTGGTTCCACTACGGGATGCTCAGATCTGGAAGTTTGTGGAGCTGCCACGGAGGCAGCTCTTGGGGATGCCACAAAGGCATCGTGCGATGTGTGAATTTGTGGGGATGGAATCGTGGGCGAAGGAAGGTCAGTCACGTGGGGAGGAGTGTGACCACTTTCAACACCGCCACTCTCCGAATGAGAGGGCGATGGAGTGTGTGGAAGATCCCCGTGGAATGAAGTGGTTTCCCTTTGAGGGGAAACCAAGTGGATGGTTGGGGTTGTTTCGACCGCTGGACTAACGGTCTTTTGAAGGGGTGTGCTGCTGATAGGGCTTGGTTCACCCTCAGATTGCATATCCCTCGGTCTTACGACAGAGACGGTTCTTTCAGAATCCTCCGTCTCTGGCAGCTCGCCTACAGCTCCCTCCCTTACACTCTCAGCCTCCCTCTCACCAAAACCCAGTGATTGTTGTACATCCATCCTTTCTCCCTCGTTCTCACTCACTTGTTGCTCACCTTCGGACTGGTTAGTCTCAGTCGATTCCGACTGAGACTCATCCGGATAATATTCTCTCATATATTCCCTTACCCGATCTGTACCCCTCGACCTTGTTATCGTAGATAACGGAATTTTCATCACCTGTACCGTCGGGGCCCCCTTTGGCAATGTTAACTTTTGGATAGCCACGGTTGGGTAGACATCAGCTTCCGGACGCTCATGTATGTCTTCGTCCTGATCCATTGCGCATTGTATGATGAGTTGAAGGAACCTTTGATAGGGAACATACTTGCGACCTTTCTTTGTGGTTCTTTCTACGTGGACTCTTCTTAATTCTTCAAAAATGAAAGCCGCATAGTCCACGTGTCGGTCGAAGGCAAAGCCAGTGAACATGGCTAATACCTGGGCCGACGCTGAGTCGTGACCGGAATGCTTGGCGGTTAGGCACTTATTCAGCACATCGAAGAGGATCCTCTAGTGGGACTGAAGGTTTTTGGTGCGGAAGTCGGAAGGTTTGGTAAGGGGGCCGTCATACCCTAGGGTTTGAATTTCAGAGAGGGCTTCTGAGACGGATGGGTTTGGATCGAATGAGTCAATGATGGGAAGATAGTCTTGGATGGGAAGACGAAGGATGTGACGGATGGCTGCGGTTGTGATTTTGACTGGAACGCAGTCAATGGTGGAGGTGAAGTGAGGTTCGGGGTCGGTTATGAATTGGAGCCTGTTCCAGAATTGTTGTAGGTAAATCTGGGGAACGGCTATGGCTGTTGAAAGGGCATAGTATATGGGATGGCGGGTGAGAATGTCAAAAGCAAGGGTTTGGGATTCTTTTGGGAGGATAGAGACGTCGAGTTGCCAGTTATGGGGGATAAACTCTACAAACTCGGCGCTCGGCAAAATGGCTTCCTCGGGTAGCTGGGCGTTATTATTAGGGATAGGAGGATGGGGAATGGTAAGAACGATTGCTGGATCCATTATCCTGCAAAGTGCAACAAAGTTAGAATCATAAGACTTGATATGATAATGCATTGATGTGAAGTCTAGATGAGTGTGAAATAGAAATTGTCTGATCTATTTAACATCGGGTCTTTATTAGCAGAATAAAATTCCACTAATAAAGTCCAAAGTCAATCGTTAAGAGACCGATGTTAGATAAGACCGTTTCACTCAAACACTGATCCTAACTCTAATCAATGATGCACTTGGATGGAACTATTTTTGAGATTTTTAATTTATATGAAAATGCAGAAATGGAAAACATGTAAAAATGAAAATTTAAAAAAAATCCTAAGTGTTGAATTTCGGATGGTCCGAATTCGGATGAACAGTGTCACCGAATTCGGGTCAATTCGAAATGGAATAATGCATGAATGATGTGAGTGGGACCGAATTCGGATGGGGTGATAAATGGGGACAGAATTCGGATAATGGTCCGAAGTGTGATTCATGAAATGAGTGAATGTGGTCCGAAGTCGGATGTGGTGTGAACATGGTCCGAATTCGGATGGTGACTTGTGAAAATGCATGCAATGAAATGGAAATGTCCTAATTTCGGATGTTACCTGGAATTCGGATGAGGACCGAATCCGGGTATTATCCGAATTCGGATGCACAGTGGTGAACATACTTAGACAATGTTTTTGAAAAATTTTGACCCTGATGTGATGGTCCGAATTCGGATCAACAGTGAACCGAATTCGGATCAACAGTGGTCCGAAATGCGTTTTATACTTTGAAAATTTGTGAAACTATTCTAAGTCGGACATCCGAATTCGGGTGGTGGTCCGAATTCGGACATCCGAAACTGCATGAGTGCAGTTAATGTTCATGCAAAATAAAAACGTGAACAGTTGGAATCTTACTGAAAATGCATGAAACTACAGATCCTAAACTAAAACAACTTAAGGAACATTTTATCTAACTACAACTAACAAAAAATAACACATTAAACTACCTAAAAAGAGTAGAAACCGAATTGAAAAACTAGAAAAAATTTGAAAATCAAACAGGTAATATACTAAGTTAAAGACTGAAATAAATGTAAAGAAGTGTTACCTGGTGATGCAGATGATGAATAATTCAAGAAAAATCGAAGAAAATGGAAGTCCAAAAGCTTCAAATCGGTGGTTATGGTGGAAGTGGGCGGTGGCTATCGACGACAGAGAAAGAGAAATGAGAGGAGATATTTCTTGAAGATGAAGAAAGTGGACCGTTTGACCACCCATATATATTCGCGTGGGTCGCGGGTCGGGTCAAAAGGGATCCGCGCCCAAAAAGGAATTTGGGCCGGTGGGTTTGGACTCAACACACACACAACACAACAAAGAATTTGGGCTTCTAAGGAAATTAAACACAAAAAGAAATTTTGGACCAATACAACATAAAATGTTTTTGGTATTTTCTTTGATTTTGAAGTTAAAATAAAATGAAATGAAGTAAACTAAAATCTTTTTGGTTTTTTGATAAAATTGAAAGTTAAAATCTCTTTGTGATTTTCTGACCTCTTAAATTAGCACTTAAAATTAAATTAAAATTAAGACTATCCTAACATTAAAAAACTTAACTATAAAAGAAAGAAATAAAAAGAAACACAGAATTATAAAATTTAAAAATCCTAACTCTACTCCCCCTCAAACAAATACCGGTCCTTTTTCCTTTTCCTTTTTCAGATTTTTCACGCGACAACCCTTTTTAAGCCTTACAAATACCGACAAACCTGGATATTGTTTGCATCCCACTCCATGATGAACAATTCACACAGCAAATTATCAGGATCATTAATTATTAAAAATATGCGCAGATAAGGAAATAATGAGTTTCAATTTTGTGACATGATCCTTAAATTTAAATAACAGTTATTTTCTAAAATAAAGGAATTTCAATCATGATAGATTGAAATAGAATTATTTAAGACAATATCTGATATTTAATTGGAAGGTGGATTCAACATGCCGATATGAGATACTAAAAACCGAAAACGAGGTTCGTCTAAAGCTTTAGTAAATATATCCGCTAGTTGGTATTCCGTGCCAACAAAATACAACTCAATGGTCCCCTTTTCAACGTGATCTTTAATAAAATGATACCTGATATCTATATGTTTTGTTCGAGAGTGCTGCACGGGATTGCAGGAGATGGCAATTGCACTTCGAGAATCACAGTAAATAGGGATATTGGTGAGTGAGAACCCATAATCGCGTAATTGTGTTCTCATCCACAGCACTTGAGAGCAACAACTTGCAGCTGCTACATACTCAGCCTCAGCTGTGGATGTGGATACACAATTCTGCTTTTTGGAAGACCAACTCACTGGTCTATCGCGTAAAAACTGTATTCCTCCCGATGTGCTTTTTCTGTCCACTCTACAACCTGCAAAATCAGCATCTGAAAACGCGGTAAGATCAAAATCGGTTCCCTTTGGATACCATAGACCAAGTTCGGGTGTACCCTTAAGATAACGAAAAATGCGTTTTACCGCTGTTAGGTGTGATTCTTTTGGGTCGGCCTGAAATCTAGCACAAAGACATGTTGAAAACACTATATCCGGTCTACTGGCAGTCAAGTATAGTAAGGATCCTATCATCCCTCTGTAATTTGTATTATCGACACTTTTCCCGGAAGGATCGGTGTCTAACTTACAGTTGGAGGCCATGGGAGTTGCGATACTCGTCCAAGAGTCTGACTTATACTTCTTGAGAATGTCAAGAGTATATTTCGACTGGTTCACAAAAATCCCATCCTCAAGTTGTTTGACTTGTAATCCGAGGAAAAAGTTCATTTCCCCCATCATACTCATCTCAAACCGAGACTCCATTAGAGCTGAAAAATCCTTACAAAAATTACTGTCAGTAGATCCAAATATAATATCGTCGACATAAATCTGTACTAGCATTATATGTGGGCCTTCCCTTTTTGTGAACAGAGTTGTGTC
Source organism: Centrapalus pauciflorus (assembly GCA_020465985.1). Taxonomy (NCBI): domain Eukaryota; kingdom Viridiplantae; phylum Streptophyta; class Magnoliopsida; order Asterales; family Asteraceae; genus Centrapalus; species Centrapalus pauciflorus. The sequence continues at coordinate 157,750 of JAANYP010004493.1, read as the reverse complement.
CACCACACCTTTATAGAAACTGGCAGAAATAAGGAAATTCGAAAGACTATCATACCATGCTCGAGGTGCTTGTTTTAAACCATAGAGGGCCTTATCTAGCACATAAACATGGTCAGATTTATGTGCATCAACAAAGCCTTGTGGTTGTTCAACATACACTTGCTCGTTAAGTTCACCGTTTAGAAAGGCAGTCTTGACGTCCATTTGGTACACTTTGAAGTCTTTGTGTGCCGCGTACGCCAAGAAGATTCTGATTGCTTCGATCCGTGCAACTGGAGCGAAGGTCTCGTCATAATCTATCCCTTCTTGTTGTCGGTAGCCTTTGGCAACAAGTCTTGCTTTGTTCCTTATCACAATGCCGTTCTCATCTCGTTTGTTCTTAAAGATCCACTTCGTTCCGATGACTGTGCGGTCTTTTGGCTTGGGAACTAACCGCCATACTCTTAGCTGTTCAAACTGGTTGAGTTCCTCTTGCATTGCAACTATCCAATCCGGATCTGTCAGTGCTTCGTCCACACGAGCGGGCTCTATCATACTCAAGAATGATGCGTATAGACATTCATTAGCAGATGCCCTACGAGTTTGGACTCCTGTTGTTACGTCACCAATGATTTGCTCTGTTGGGTGACTGCGGGTCCATTTGATCTCGTGTGGAAGGGGTGCTCGGGATGGAACCTCTGTGGTTAATGTGGGAATGGATGAGGATTCATGGTCAATGGTTTCAAATGATGGTACCACAGGTTCTGGTTCAATTTCCGAGTGTTCAGGTGAAGGAAGAATCGATGGTATTATATATGAGGGTATTACTGGAGTAGATTCAACTGCGGATGTGTCGATGGATGAAGTGGATGGATGAGGGTATGTTGATGAAGATGGAGCGGAGAAACTTTGCGGCGCAGTTGAACTGGAAGGATTACCTACATTATTCACAACATTAGACACACTAGCGTTAGGACCGAAAAATTCAACATAAAAAGGATCAAATAAATTAACCAAATCAGAAGAAGAAAAAGAAATAAGGTTATTCGAAGAGTCTCCAGGCATTTGAGTAATGCGTGGTCCTGATTGATCAACTTCGGGTGCCAGTTCAGCCAACTCATCAAATGTGACGTGCACACTTTCATTGACTGTTCTGGTTCGGGTATTGAATGCGCGATACGCCTTCGAGTTGGATGAGTATCCAATGAAGATCGCTTCATCCGCCTTTTCGTTAAATTTCCCGAGGTTGTCTTTGTCATTCAGCACATAGCACCTGCAACCAAATACACGTAAGTACTTGATAAATGGTACTTTATTCAAAAAGAGTTGGTAAGGAGTTTTGTTAAAGCGCTTATGGATGATGGAGCGATTCTGTGTATAGCATGCTGTTGATACGGCTTCGGCCCACAAGAACGGAGGTAGCTTTGAGTATGTGAGCATTGTACGAGCGGCTTCTACTAGCGTACGGTTACGCCTTTCCACGATCCCATTTTGTTGAGGTGTTCGAGCAGCAGAGTATTGATGTTGAATCCCTTTGGATAGAAGGAAACCCTCTAATACTAAGTTGTTGAACTCCGTGCCGTTATCTGATCTGATTGATTGTACTGACAGCTGCTGTTGGGTCTCGACACTCTTGATAAAATCAATGATTTCTTGAGCTGTCTCGTCCTTGGAACGCAAGAACCTGACCCAGGTATATCGAGAATAATCATCAACGATAACCAACACATATTGTTTTCCATTTATGCTTTGAGTTCTCATCGGTCCGCATAAATCCATATGAAGTAACTCCAAAACTCTTTTTGTTGATGGTTCGGGCTTTGGTTTGTGAGATGATCGTTTCATTTTTCCTTTCTCACATGCTCCACACAGATGGTCCTTTTCGTAGCGCAACTCAGGAAGTCCTTTGACCAATTGCTTCGCAGCCAGCTTGTTGATGTTATCAAAATTCAAATGGGATAATCTTCGATGCCACAACCAAGAGTCTTTTGAAGAGGCTTTTGATAGTAGACAAATGTTATCCTTTACTACAAGCTTAGATACGTCAATGGTGTAAAGGTTAGATTTTCGGGAGCCAGTCAAGATTTCTTTTCCATCCATGTTCTTAACACTGTAGTTCTTAGCCCTAAATGTTACTTCTAGTCCTTTGTCGCAGAGCTGTCCTATGCTAAAAAGATTATGAGATAACCCCTCAACATAGTCAACGTCCTTGATGACCAGATTATTTAGGACTAAGTCCCCGTATCCTTTTATTTGAGCCTGATGGTTGTTCCCGAATTTCACAGTTCCGCAATACTGTTCAACAACGTTGGACAGCAATTCTCTTCTTCCTGTCATATGCTTGGAGCAACCCGAATCCATATACCAAATGGACATAGCCTGAAAAACACATAAATTCATATAATGAAAAACTATATGCATTCAAACACATCCATTTTTAATTCACAATCAAACCGTGTTCTGAACCGAGATGTTCAAAAAACATGATGAGTTGAGTCCGGGTCCTGGGCTGTGTGCACAGAAGCCAAACGTGTCGGTTTAAGCACAACCGACAAGCAAAAGAACGGGTCCTAGTCTGAGGTAACTAGAAGCCATTTCTTTGAAGCACGGGTCTTGATCAGAAGTAACCAAGAACCATCTGCATTAAGATCACACAACCTTGGGTACCCACCTCAATATGGGTCCCTTTTTGTTAGGATTTCCAGATTTATATGGCACGTGTACAGATTTAGAAACCCAACTAGCATTTGTGTGTGGTCCAGATGCACAACCCTTTGGAATCCATTGAAGATTGGATTTATTGGGTTTTGGAACCTTAGGCGCTGAAATTGCCTTCGGTTTTTGTCTTGTTGAGACCTTCTTGACCGTTGCTTTGGTTTTGGGCCTCGGCAACGGACATGTATCAACTTTGTTTGTGGCCGATGATGCACTATTTTTAGTTTTCTTTTTCCGAATACGTTTAACAGGATACGGCACAAAAGCATTCATTTCAGGAACCTGTCGTCTATATTTAGTTGGACATAGATTAAACAAATCCTTGAAAGAGTACTTTAACGGAATAGAAGAATTCGGTACATCAATACAAACATTGTCACACACTTTGTTACACAAATTGTCTTTAGAGATTACAGACATCCTATCTCTAGCAACAAATTCACTTGGCATTAAAGCCTTCTTCACAAAAAAACTTGTAAAATCCTGCATGGTGGTTTTTGGGACTCTCCTTATATGATCTGTAGGAACAAAACGATTAGTGTCAGTAAGTATGGAAGATTTAGACTTGACAGACTTTTCTTTTTGGTGGTGAGTGGGTTTCTTAAAAGACTTGGATTTTATCTGAGTCTTTTTAGGAACCTCATTTTTGAAAACTTTTGAGCACTCACCTTTGACAAAGATAGAAGAAGATTCGCTGTAGCCTTACCTTTATCTGATGACATACATGGAATTATTAGGGAATGAGAAAGTGTTTGTTGTTTTGAAAGATCTTTCAATTGTTGTGAAACTATTTCAAAATTTTCTCTGTAGACAGTGACTTCCACAGTGTGTTGAAAAGATTGATTTACCAATTCTTCTTCTCTCTTAAGAAGAGCATCTTGAAGATCAAGTGCTTTCTCTTGAGACGACTTTAATTCCTTTTCTAAAACAATGATTTGTTGTTGAAGAACTTCTGCAGGAATATAAAGTTGAGGAGTTGATTTTTCAGTTTCAGTGTTCAATTCAGTTTCTGAATAAGTTGACGAGAGATCTTCCTCTAAAGTGGGTACTCTAGAAGAATAAGTCTCGTTAAGTTCTTCATAATGAAAAGAAATTTCTTTATCTTTACGCGCAACACGTTTCTCATTTTCTTGGTTTAAAACTTCTTTTGATGACTCAAAAAAGAAAGATTTAATACCGGCTCCCATATAATTCATGTCATAAAATACAGGTAAGACATTTTGTGCTTTTTCCAAATATTTAGGATTTTTAAAACCAATTCCCTGTTTAGAATGGTAAAACCTAGTTTCTTTGGGCTGATTTAAATGGATAGTTTGTTCTGTTTGACCCCTTTTCAAAAAAATCGTCAAGGGTCTTTATTCTTGCGTACAAACTTATCCTTTCTTCTTCAATCATTTTGTATTATTCTAGACTGTCTATATTTTCCATATTTACCACATCTAATTGTGTTGTAAGAACAAAAATTTCTTCTTTTAAAGAGAGTTTTTCTTTTGAAAGCGTTTCCATGCAAGATTCAAGGTATATATTCCTATCGTGAACATCTACTTTTTCTATCAACATCTGTTTTATAACATTATGATTAGTTAACCATTTTGCATGATATAATTGAGATGATTCTTTCAGAATATGAGCTTGATGTTCAGCCTGTACACACTTTGCAGTTTCAACTTTTAATCTATCTTGTAGATCAAGTATTTGTGTGTGTAGTGTACATTCATTATCTACAAATAATTTATTTACATGTGCAGGAATGTAATAGGAATATACCTCACTGGACTCGGAACCGGATGTGGAGCATTCGGGATCGTCGGTTGTAGCCATCAGACATGCTGGTGGATGTTTCATTGTCTCCCCCTCAGGAGCAATGTCTGAATTTGCAGTAGTGACATCAGTACAAGTCTCCAACCCCTGACGATCAACCATATAGAAATTCTTGCCCTTTTCATCCTCGTCTTCAGAATCTTCAGCATCCCAGTAGTCCTCCTGGGCGACGAGGGCCAACGCATCCGATTTCTTCTTTGCAGCCTCGAGCTTTCTTTCGTAATAAGCAACGTCTCTCTCGAAGTTATTCTTGCATTCCCTAGCAAAGTGGCCCGGTTTGCCACATTTGTAGCAGAGACGTTCATCAGTGGCCTTTGGCTCATCTGCTATTGGCTTCTCCTCTCTTCTTTCCGCCGGCCTCTTGTCGGCTCGACGGTGCTCGCGGCTATCATCACGCCTCCGGTCCCTGCGGTCATCCCGACGATCATCCCTTCGATCGTCCCGTCTGTCATCTCGCCTGTCATCTCGCCTGTCATCTCGCCTTTCATCACGCCTGTCATAATGGCGATCATCGCGATAGTCGCGTCTGTCATCATACCGGCGATCATCCCTGTCATCCCTGCGGTAGACATCTCGGCGATAGTCATCGCGGCGGTCATCCCTCCTATCATCTGAGTACCTCCGTGGACCAGTGTCATAATGGAGTTGGTTGTTGGTCTTGTTGGAGAACCGTCGCTGTTGGAGACGGTTAGTCCACAAGGCTATCTGTTCTTGGATTGAAGCTTCCTCCACATCATAGACCTCACGCGGAGGGGAAGCATACCTGTACTGAGATGATGAAGAACCAGGAGCAAAAGATGGTGTCGGAATCTGCGTGTTGGTGATCAAGGCTAGGGAATCATTCGGTTTCAACCCTGTGTTGGCTGATAGCAGTAGAGAGGCCAACTGATTTGCCATCAGCTTCTGTTGATCCACATCCCCTTGATATTTCTTAAGCTCCTTAAAGACGACATTTATGGATACCTCAGGAATGTTCAAGACTCTTTTCGTTGCCCGACATGCAAGCTGCCACTCGGGGGCTAAGGCGGCAAAGAATTGGATGTTGATGTCATCCCGATCCTTCTTGATGTGCAGTTTATTCAATTCGTTAAGGACTGCACAGAACCTGGTGAATGTGGATTGCAGAGATTTCCCGTCTTTGGCGCGGAATTCTGAAAACTTTGCCTTCGCCTCCTCAATTTTGGCACGATCATCAAGATCTGCCCCCAGCATTTGGATTTCCAGCTCGTCCCACATTTCTTTTGCAGACATTTTACTGTCTACTCCGACTAAAATATCAGTGGGGAGGGCTTGATAAATCAGATACTCTGCCCTCTTATCAGCGTGCTGGCGATCCCTCTCGGCGTCATTTGCCGGATCTCTTTCAACTTTTGAGGCTTGGACAGGGGGGTCAGCCTCGGGTCTGGCAGCAATCTCTCTATAGTAGATGACGGGTCCTTCGGATATTGATTGAAGCATCAGATTCCCGAGAGGTTGCATTCCAACGAATTTCAGGTGCCGGGCTTTCCATTGTTCGTACTCATCGGGATAGAGAACTGGTGGTCTGTTCTCAGATCCGAGTACAAGAGCATCATGAGACATTATGAGTATAGGTGCTGATTAAGAATATGGAGATCTTAGAGGTGGAAACTGAACACGGATGGGTTGGACTGAAATCAGAATGTTCTGAATTCGGATGCTTGATTTCGGATGAACAGTGATTCGGATGGGGTAACCGAATTCGGATGGTATGAATTCGGATGGGTTGATTCGGATGTGTGTACTTCGGATGGATGATTTCGGATGGCTAGATTTCGGATGAGTGCAGAGTAATTCGGACGGATATGGTTCGGATGAAGGTCAAATTTGGAGAATGTCCTAATTCGGATGAACAGTAGTACTTGGGGGGACCAAATTCGGATGACCTAAGTTCGGATGAACCGAATTCGGATGAACAGTGAAATGGCCGAATTTGATTGGTCCGAAATAGGGACAGTGGAAGGACCGAATTCGGATGGTCCGAAATGGTGAGGTCCGAAATTGAAAATTTTTAAGAACAAGTCCCAAACAGTGAAAAATGGAAAGCCTTTCCTGAACTTCGGATGGTCCGAAGTTCGGATTGGACCGAATTGTGGTCCGAAATTGGCTTATGGGGGTCCGAAATTCACCTAAGTATGGTCCGAATTAGGATGATGTTAGGTCCGAAATTGGTGCCTATGTGGTCCGAAGTGCTACAGTACGTAATCCGAAATACAGCAGGTTTTTTACGTTTTTCTAATGCAGAATGGGCAGAATTCGATTTTTATCAGGTTTAATGCCTAAAAACAGTTCTAAATGATTTATAAACTATTTTAAACACTTTTGGTGATTTAAAACAACCTAAAAAACACTTAAAACTAGCATGAACACATGAAAAACCCACTTAAAAAACCCATATTTTCAAGCTTAAAAATGGTCGATTCTTGATGATTTTAACAAAGATATGGAAGTAAATGAGTTTAAAATCAGTAGATAATGATAATGTGATGTTTATAGGACCATTATAACACAAGAAACACGAAAAAACATGGAAAATGAAGATCTAACCGGTTGAAAATGGAAGAACTCGAAGAACATGAACAAACCCAGCAGAATCCGAAAGAAATCAGTTGAAATCCACCCCTCTGAGCTCTGATACCAATTGTTAAAATGAAATCCCGTATATAATCAGCACCTCAATGATTTTCTCATCAAACACATGAAGAAAACGAGCTCAATAAATGTGTTTAATAAAGAAGAAGACAAGATGAATGTTTGAATCTTTGATGGAACAATGGAACAGTGGCGGCTGTAAAGTGATTCAAATTGTCAACCGTGTGTAATAAAGTAAACCCTAGGAGCCTTTTATAGGCTCCTTTAATTAAGTTACAAGACTTGGCAACATTGGCCCCTACACTATTACATAAATATAAACTACATAGAAATAAATACAAGACAAATTACAATGATAATAAATATTACAAAACAACTCCTAGGATCGAAATAATAAATCTAACAATTCTAAGTATGTCAAGCTGTTAGTTAGGTTTCTCAAACTGTGTCACACCCCGTTACCCCGGTTGGCAACGAAGCGTGACGTCGCGAAAGCGTAACCATAATCATAACGAACGACCACTATATGGACGTTTTTCAAAAATGCATTGATTTAACTTCAAATATAAATATTGTTTTACATAACCAAAATACAGCGTAAGTAGTTCTTAAAATACTAAAATTTAAATACACAATTTATTTTATCCGAAAAGATGCAAATAAATCTCCGAATTTGAAAACGATGCGACTCCAAAATGAACGGAAGCCTTGGAATACTTCCGATAAATGTGCATGTCTCAAACACCTGAAAATACATGCTAAAATACGTCAACAAATTGTTGGTGAGCTCATAGGTTTACGCGAAAAGACCAGTTGTATGGACATTATCAGATGAGTTGAATTTATAAAATCATAAATTCCGTGTATGTATTACATAAACCATCATGCAACCGAAGCTTAATTAAAATGAGTTTGCCCTGTGCAGTATCCCCGACTGTAATACCGTGTGTTGAATATATATGCACTCGCTGTTAGCCGACCCGAACTAACACGAATGGGGGACATGACTCCCAATAGATCTGTCCACAATATATTCGCGCTTGCAAATAAATGCAATTAACGGTTCATGATTTGAGGGCTGATGGATCCAAACATGTAATACATATAAGAAATAAACAGTTTTGATGTCCATATGAAAACAGTGCATGTATTTCCACCCCAAAAGATGGTGAAAATAGGGGCTATGAAGACTCACCGAGCGTGTGATGGCAAAAACGAGCAAAAAATGCTTTTTTTTTCGTAAGTTGATGGATGGTGCACCGAGCGAGATTAATCGAGCCCTAAATGATAATAGGGACTTAATATCTCTAATATATGATAATATATATTTATAGATTTTTATGTCTTAAATCACCCAACATTACAAGTTTATAATTAAAACCCGCTTAAAACGTCAAGTTTATATATATATATATATATATATATATATAATTTTCCAGCTTTTTCGGAGGTTTTTCGGCCTACTTTGAGGCTGTTTTTGACCAAGCTCCAAAACGTTTTAGGCTTTGGTTTTCTAGGACATTAAACTACTATATACAAAGGATTTTTAGAATCAAGAACGACCATTTTTCGAGATGTTTAGGTTGGTGAAAAAACTTGTTAAAAACCCTATGTTGGCCATTTTTGAGCTGTCAAACTTTCGGTTTCCCAAATAATTTCTGGAGGTCTTAAACTCCAAAATAAATTATGAAAACTTCCAGATCTATAGTTAAGACATAGATCTAACTTTTGAGACAAGAATCAACTCATTTCGATAAGTTATGAATTAGTTATGATTTTTCAAAGTCGATATAAACTTTCTGCCGAAAATCCGCAGTTTATAAACTTGAAATAACTTATGATTCTTGTTGTTTATTCAAAGACTACTTGTATAAAAGTTATAAAACACATATATATCACATGTTTTCATAATATTAACATTTTTATAATGTGTTCATATATTCATAAACACATTTAAAGAAACAACTTAAAAACAAAAACTAGAAATTTATAAACTTGAGTTTTTATGAAACTTGTTGTTGTTGGTGATTATATATATTATGCAAGACTTATATAAACATAAATGTAAGATGGAATAAGTTAGTATTTACTTACTTTGAAGTGTTTAGAGTATGATTTTGAGTAGAAGTTGAAATCCTTGCAAGATATGCACCAAAACACTTGAATTTCTTGAAGAACACTTGAATGAAAAGGTTTTTGATGTGTGTGTGTATAGATCCGGTTTTTAGAGAGAAAAAAGAGGGATTTTGGTGTGAAATAATGAAAGGGAAGCTCTCTATTTATAGGAAAAGTCTTGGTCTTTAAAATGGAGGTTGAGTGCACACTTGGTTGAATTGAAAGAGAATGGTGAAATGAAAGGGAATGGAGAAAGGAGATTTGATGTAGATGGTGCATGGTCTTCTTAATATAAAATTGAAAATCAAGTGTGTGTGTACTATGAGGGCTGGCCATGTGAAGGTATTTTCCATGTATTTTACATTTTTTTTGTATAAAAGTATTTAGAAATGTATTCTTGTATTTCCCTTTTCTTGTAATTTCATAAATACTTTTAGATGCATTGTTTTAATGAATTGTTTAAGTCTTGCATAATTAATGTTAAGTAATTGTATTAGTGTATGATTAGTGTCACTAATCATAATTTAATTATGTACTTAGTTGAATTATTCCCTCATATCGTAAATTGATCGGATTAATTGATTTCCCGATTCATCGCATCGATGAATTTGATTTTAATTGAGTTGAATTTTCTAATAAACCTTGTTAACTTGATTAATTTCTTATGACCACTGATTAGGTTATAATTGGCTATTAAATACAGATTAGGTCATTGTTGCTAACCTGGTTTAGTGCCGGATGTTACAGTCTCCCCCTGTTAAGGGAATTTCGTCCCGAAATTTTATCTTGTTTCCTTAAGGGTATTGTTATTTAAGAGTATATGAGAGTATCTTTGCTTTAACTGGCCTTTGCATGCCCTAGAGAATTCGTGTTCATGCCTAGAATTCCATCTGACCTTGAGGATGGGTATACAACTGTGCTTCCATCCTTTTACCTTACGGTCCATGATTTCAACTGGCTCTTTGATGAAGCGAAGTTTATCAGTTAGTTGGATCTCTCCCAAGGGGTAACAAGTGTCTCCTCTAACAACCACTGCTTCTTATTCAATACATGGATGGTATTGTGCATGCTGCTAAGCTTTGGTGGTAACTCTAAACGATAAGCTACGAGTCCAATCCCCTTTAAGACTTTGTATTGCCAATGTATCGAGGGTTTAATTATCCTTGTTTCCCAAATCGTAACACGCCCTTCCATGGCAAGACTTTCATCAGTACTTGTTCTCCTAATTAGAACTCAAGGGATTTTCTATTTTCATCTGCATAACTTTCTTACCATCGCAGACAACTTTTAGTCAGTTCTGTATCTGTACTATCCTTTTGGGTAGTCTTGTGAATGGTCTTAGGGCCAGTGATTTGGCTATTTCCTACTTCTACCCGATAAATCGGCGATCGACACTTTCGCCTGTAGAGGGCCTCAAACGGAGCAGCTTTAATACTCGAGTGATAGCTATTGTAGTTAATAATTCCACTAAGGCAATTGAGTATCCATTACACAGGCTCTTAATGTGTGTTCTAGGGTTTGGATCGTTCTATTATTCTGACCATTGGTCTGAGGGTGATAAGTGGTACTCATGTCCAAGTTTGTATCCAAAGCTTGTAGTAATAATTGCGAAAAGTCTAGATGTAAATCTGCTATTCGTATCCGAAATGATTTAAATAGGCACTCCGTGTCCGGAGATGACTTCCTTGAGGTACGTTTGGACTAGCTTATTCATTATGTTGTTCTTCTTGATTGGTAGGAATGTGCGGATTTTGTTAGGCGGTCGACTAATACTCAAATGCTTTCTTATGTTTGTCTTAACTTTGGAGCATGTTAGGAATTTGTTGACATATGTGGCAATGTCACCCTTCATGTTAGGCCACCCGTACAGCTTCTTAAGGTCATGATACATTTTATCGGATCCGAGGTGAACGACATATCTTAATTTATGCCCTTCATCCATAGCCAGCTTTCTTATTCCACCAAACAGAGTAATCAGATTCTATTCATGAAATATCGATTTTTTATTAGCTCTTATCCTAAACTATTTATCCACTTGTACTCTTAATGGCTTGGCTCATTAGTTTTCCTCAGGTGATAATGAATTTTCACAGTTGCAATTACTTATTAGTTCCATCCAACGGTACTACTTCGTATTCGACTCTTTCTGGTTCAAGATGTGTTAGAGGCTCTTATGGTCTGTGAATACAATACACTTCATACCGTACAACTAATGTGTCCAAGGATAAAGACTACTGCTTCAAGATCCAGATCATGCGTTGTGTAAATCACCTAGTGAACCTTAAGTTTTCATTAAGCATAAGCTATGACCCTATCATTCTATATCAACCCATTGTGTGAAACGTCATAGTAATCTACAAATTTCTTGCTTCTCTTGGATAAAATAAGCGCACTGCGCAGTTTGTGCTTTAATAACTGATACGATGTCTCCTGATTCTCGCCCCAATCATACTTAATGTCCTTTCGGGTCAATTCTGTTAGAGCTCCGGTGATCTTTGAGAAATTTTTGATAATTCCCTATAATAAGTGGCAAGTCTTAAGGACTATCGTATCTCTATGGGGGTTCTAAGAGTTGACCAATTACTGATAGCCTCGATCTTTGCGGGGTCGACTTGGATCCCTTTACTATTGATCACGTGACGGAGAAATCTTATCTATCTTAGCCAAAAGTCAAACTTAGAAAGCTTGGCATGTGGTTGTCCTTTCTTTAACAACTCTAGAATCAGCCTTAAAGGTTTGCTCGTGCTCCTCCTTGCTTTGCGAGTAGATTAAGATGAATACAATCACGAATAAGGTTTTCACACCCGATTTATGAGGTCCATGAATACCGTCGAGGCACTGGTTAATCCAAACGGTATTAATAGGAATTTATGATGACCGAAACAGAATCTGAAGGCTGTCTTTGGAATATCTTTCTTGCGAACTCTAACCTGATGATAACCAGACCTTAGGTCGATCTTCGAATAGAAGCTTAATTCTTTGGTCAAACAAGTCATTGATCCTTCTGAGTGGGTATCGGTTCCTTTAGTTTATTTAGCTCTTGGTAATTGATGCACATTCTGATGGTTCTATCCTTCTTCTTTATCAACAAAACTGGAGCTCATCCAAAGCGAGGAACTCAGTTTGATAAACCCTTTATCTAAGAACTCCTACAGTTGGTTGGACGATTGTTACACTATTGATGGGCTAATCGACATGGTGCTCGAGCCACTGGTACCGCACCTGATACTAGGTTGATTTTTGAATTTGACTTGTCTCGATGTTGGGTGTTCAGGTAAGTGTTCTGGAAAAACTTTGGGGTAACCATAAATAATAAGAATATTTTCGAGTCGCTTTTCCTTTGGCTCCCTCTCTATCAACACTTCAGGGTCCTAATGCTAGAGATGATGCTTACTTTGGTATTTCTTGCTTTGCGTTGGACAGTAAGGACCTTCTTATTGGCTAAAGGTATATGAACCGTCTTCTTGTTGCACACTATTTCTGCACGATTCTTTGAAAGTCAATCGATGCCTATGACCACGTCAAAACATCCCAGTTTGACGGGCATCAAGTCTATTTCAAAGAGTTAGCCTACTAATTCTAAGGAGCATCCTCGACTTATATTATTCGTCTTAAGCGTCTTACTGTCATCAACTTCAATAGCATAACTGGCACTTAATGGTGTAAGAATGGAATTTATCTGCTTACTGAACTTAGTAGATATAAAGCTCCTATCAGCACCGGTATCAAATAGTAGAAATGCATAAGTGGTATTTAATGGGGTAAGAGGATAAGTCTATGGGTTTGAAATTTTTTAGGCAGATTGTCGTATTACATATCCTCATGCTCCTAGTTATAGATAAAACTTAGTTTTTTTTTTTCATTAAAATGTTGGATACCTAATCTTTGTACATGATATGGTCAGAATTTTCCGATAAATTCTTAAGCCTTACACACCCTAAGATGTATCAGATAGTAAATCCTAGAGAAATACTATAAAAGGGTACTAAGTATGAGATGCCTCCGGGGTTTCCTCGTACTCCAGAGCGTTAAGTCGTTGGGTTAGTTCTGCACTGCGGGCTTTAGGCGCTGTCACAATTCCTTGATTCTGTCTTGTTGAATTGCCTGAGTATTCTGGTTGGCCCAAGGTTTATTGGTGGTTTGTATTGCCTCCTGCTTAATCCTTGCAAAGATCTCACCGACCTCTTGGTGGATTTTGTTGAAATTGGAGGTCATTTCTGGCAGCCCTTGCCACTAACAGGGGCATCGTTTGTTACATAGGTTTCTGGGTAAGTGTCGGCATTTGAGAGGAAGATGGTGTTCCGCCTTCAAACTGGTTTTGGATCCCTTCCTCGTTTCTCCGCTCTTGGAGAGTGTGAGGCATCCATCCCCACTGTCTTACGTTCACTTATCGTTACAGTTGCGGGCTTGGCTGATGAGTAGGTACCGGGATAGACTCCCGTTGTGCTAGTCACACCCTTTACCTAGGGGTGAACTTCCTTAATGGTCCATTGGGATGGCTTCTGAATAGGGTGTAGGGTGCCATATGTGGTGGTAATGGTGGAGCAATTTGTGTTGCAGGGCCACAATTGCCCTCCTTGTGCTTTGACGAGTCCATTACTTCGTCATTGATTTAGTCTGGGTGGGTTCCCGATCCAAAGTACACCTCAGTGTCACCTTGGCTTCCTTGTCCCATGGGTGAGAATTCATCCTCTGAATCAAAGAGGATAATAACCGTATTGTTCGACATGTTATTGTCATCAAGGTCCATATATGTGTTCACAGTTCTTGAAAAACTTTAGTTTTTGTAACAGTTATAGTCCAGGTACTAATGCAACCTAGTTCACTATAACTATGGCTCTGATACAAATCTGTCAGACCCCGTTACCCCGGTTGGCAACGAAGCGTGACGTCGCGGAAGCGTAACCATAATCATAACTGGACGTTTTTCAAAAATGCATTGATTTAACTTCCAATATAAATATTGTTTTACATAACCAAAATACAGCGTAAGTAGTTCTTAAAATACTAAAATTTAAATACACAATTTAGTTTATCCGAAAAGATGAAAATAAATCTCCGAATTTGAAAACGATGCGACTCCAAAATGAACGGAAGCCTTGGAATACTTCCGATAAATGTGCATGTCTCGAACACCTGAAAATACATGCTAAAATACGTCAACAAATTGTTGGTGAGCTCATAGGTTTACGCGAAAAGACCAGTTGTATGGACATTATCAGATGAGTTGAATTTATAAAATCATAAATTCCGTGTATGTATTACATAAACCATCATGCAACCGAAGCTTAATTAAAATGAGTTTGCCCTGTGCAGTATCCCCGACTGTAATACCGTGTGTTGAATATATATGCACTCGCTGTTAGCCGACCCGAACTAACCCGAATGGGGGACATGACTCCCAATAGATCTATCCACAATATATTCGCGCTTGCAAATAAATGCAATTAACGGTTCATGATTTGAGGGCTGATGGATCCAAACATGTAATACATATAAGAAATAAACAGTTTTGATGTCCATATGAAAACAGTGCATGTATTTCCACCCCAAAAGATAGTGAAAATAGGGGCTATGAAGACTCACCGAGCGTGTGATGGCAAAAACGAGCAAAAAATGCTTTTTTTTTCGTAAGTTGATGGATGGTGCACCGAGCGAGATTAATCGAGCCCTAAATGATAATAGGGACTTAATATCTCTAATATATGATAATATATATTTATAGATTTTTATGTCTTAAATCACCCAACATTACAAGTTTATAATTAAAACCCGCTTAAAACGTCAAGTTTATATATATATATATATATATATATATATAATTTTCCAGCTTTTTCGGAGGTTTTTCGGCCTACTTTGAGGCTGTTTTTGACCAAGCTCCAAAACGTTTTAGGCTTTGGTTTTCTAGGACATTAAACTACTATATACAAAGGATTTTTAGAATCAAGAACGGCCATTTTTCGAGATGTTTAGGTTGGTGAAAAAGCTTGTTAAAAACCCTATGTTGGCCATTTTTGAGCTGTCAAACTTTCGGTTTCCCAAATAATTTCTGGAGGTCTTAAACTCCAAAATAAATTATGAAAACTTCCAGATCTATAGTTAAGACATAGATCTAACTTTTGAGACAAGAATCAACTCATTTCGATAAGTTATGAATTAGTTATGATTTTTCAAAGTCGATATAAACTTTCTGCCGAAAATCCGCAGTTTATAAACTTGAAATAACTTATGATTCTTGTTGTTTATTCAAAGACTACTTGTATAAAAGTTATAAAACACATATATATCACATGTTTTCATAATATTAACATTTTTATAATGTGTTCATATATTCATAAACACATTTAAAGAAACAACTTAAAAACAAAAACTAGAAATTTATAAACTTGAGTTTTTATGAAACTTGTTGTTGTTGGTGATTATATATATTATGCAAGACTTATATAAACATAAATGTAAGATGAAATAAGTTAGTATTTACTTACTTTGAAGTGTTTAGAGTATGATTTTGAGTAGAAGTTGAAATCCTTGCAAGATATGCACCAAAACACTTGAATTTCTTGAAGAACACTTGAATGAAAAGGTTTTTGATGTGTGTGTGTATAGATCCGGTTTTTAGAGAGAAAAAAGAGGGATTTTGGTGTGAAAATAATGAAAGGGAAGCTCTCTATTTATAGGAAAAGTATTGGTCTTTAAAATGGAGGTTGAGTGCACACTTGGTTGAATTGAAAGAGAATGGTGAAATGAAAGGGAATGGAGAAAGGAGATTTGATGTAGATGGTGCATGGCCTTCTTAATATAAAATTGAAAATCAAGTGTGTGTGTACTATGAGGGCTGACCATGTGAAGGTATTTTCCATGTATTTTACATTTTTTTTGTATAAAAGTATTTAGAAATGTATTCTTGTATTTCCCTTTTATTGTAATTTCATAAATACTTTTAGATGCATTGTTTTAATGAATTGTTTTAGTCTTGCATAATTAATGTTAAGTAATTGTATTAGTGTATGATTAGTGTCACTAATCATAATTTAATTATGTACTTAGTTGAATTATTCCCTCATATCGTAAATTGATCGGATTAATTGATTTCCCGATTTATCGCATCGATGAATTTGATTTTAATTGAGTTGAATTTTCTAATAAACCTTGTTAATCACTTGATTAATTTCTAATGAACACTGATTAGGTTATAATTGGCTATTAAATACAGATTAGGTCATTGTTGCTAACCTGGTTTAGTGCCGAATGTTACAAACTGTTAGTAGATGTTCTGTGTAATTACAAAGTTCAAGCTGTTAGTTGAGTAAGTTCGAGCTGCTAGTTCAAAAGTTCAAGCTGCCAGTGCTCAAGTTCAAGCTGCTCAACAGATAGTCTTCAAGCTGCTCAACAGTTCAATAAACAGAAAGTGCTGAAATTCAGGAAAAGATTTATATTTAAAGATTCAAGCATATCTACTACCAGAGAAATCAGAGTTTTTCAAGGAAACAAATCAGAAGGCTTTATATATACATAGAATAGGTTTTTCTATTGTAATTCTGCACGTACATGTTTTGATTCAGTTGTAATTGCTTTCTGATTAAGTTTTCATAAGCCTCTAAGGTTGTAAAACCCTAAGAACAGTCTGTGTTCTTCGTCTAATCAAACAGATTAGAGGTGATTGTAATAAATGAGTTTGGCAATACAAAAGATTTGATTTTTTATTATATATATGTGTTATTTGTTTTGAAAGCTTTTCTTAAAACAGTTAAGTGTTATTCCGCAAACTTCTTAATTGGACTTTGATTCAATACAAGGTTATTGGTTTTATACTCTGATTGATTCAAACCAGTTAATCTTAGGTTGTGATTTTGATCCTGACACTCGAAAAATTAAACTAAACATAATCTCTTTACTGAACAAAGGCTAAAAACAACTAAAAGCAACCCAAATCACACATTTACAGTAAAAAGATGAACTCGAACCAAAATACAATAAATGCCGAATTAAATCCTGTTTATCCCACCATATAACTCCAAATTTGAAATTCAAGTATAGCTTAACATTACGCACAAAAGCATACTTTCAATTTAATCAATAAAGCACGCATGCAAGATTAATTTCAAAAAATTCTTCTTTCGAGTTATGAAGAACAGGAACAGATACAATTATAAAGGGAAACAGAATCACACATATAAACACATATGAAGTAAAACTATAACAGATACATGAAACTTACAAGGTTGCAATGAAATCTTTAATGAAAAGCTTGAAGAATCAGTGATGTTGATCTTTGAAATTGAGAGAAAGAAATAGAAGGCGATGATACTGTAGCTGAGCTTTTGAAAAATTTTATTTTGAAATTCAAATTTCAGATATATAGGATTTGAAAAACATACCCGGCCCATTCTCTTCCCTTTCTACCCACTTTTCTTTTAAGCCAAATAAAAAATTTTCATGAGGCCCAGATTTCCAAAAAAATGACAACACATAAAAAAAATTCACACACATAAAACAACACAAAAAAAATTTAAAAACAAACAAAAAAATTTTTACACTAAAAAAAATGAACAAAGTAAGTAAAAAAAATAACAAAGTAAAAAAAATCTCCCCCTTGAATGTTGCATAATCAGTTAATTGTTTTGCTGCCCATCAAATTTGACACTTTTAAAGACCCCCCCTCACAATTAAGCACATAAAAAAACAAATATGCAGATAAATTTTTAGTAAGATCCCCCTGCACAAGACAATCCACCATCAGTTAAATTTCATAAAAATCAGTACCAATAAAGACCAAGAGATTAACTTAAATTAGATCAAGTAAAAATTAAAATTTGTAAACTTATATTTTGTAACAACTGAATGTTTAAATCTAACGATTCAACATACCTAATTTTTATACCAAAAAATTAAAACGTTTTTCATCTAATTCTTTAGTAAACAAATTAGCTAACTGATATTCAGTAGGTACAAAATATAATTCAACATTACAATTTTCTATATTATCTTTAATGAATTGATACCGGATGTCGATGTGCTTTGTTTTAGAGTGTTGCACTGGATTTGATGATATAGCTATTGCACTTTGAAAAGCACAGTAAATCGAAATCTTGTGTGGTGTAAACCCATAGTCTCTTAATTGACTCTTCATCCACAACACTTGAGAACAACACGAAGATACAACTACATATTCGGCCTCTGCTGTTGACAGTGAAACACAATGCTGTTTCTTGGATGACCAGCAGACATGTTTATCACCAAGAAAATGAATTGCTCCTGATGTGCTCTTTCTATACATTATATCACCTGCGTGATTAGCATTAGAGAAGGCAGTCAACGTAAATGCTGATTATGTAGGTTATCACAAACCCGGATTTGGGGTACCCTTCAGATATCTTATAATCCTTTTGGCAGCAGCCAAATGAGATTCTTTAGGATTTGCCTATATCATGCACATATACATGTAGCAAACATAATATCAGGTCTACTTGCAGTTAAGTCCATTAATGAACCAATTATTCCTCGATAATCAGTAACATCTACAGATTTCCCCGAAATGTCCTCATCGAGTTTTGATTTCGAATCAGGGGCCATGGGTGTTTTCATCGGGGTACTATTATTCATGTTGATCTTTCTCAATAAGTCTTGAATATATTTTGACTGATTAATGAAAATTCCATCACCCAGTTACCTGACTTGTAACCCCATAAAAAAATTGATTTCACCCATCATGTTCATTTCAAATTTTTGGGACATTAAAAAGGAGAACCTTTTACAAAATTTAGGATTTGTAGACCCAAATATTATGTCATCTACATATATTTGTATTACGATAATATCAGGACCTTGACGTTTTATGAACAGGGTTGTGTCAACTGCACCTTTGTTGAAACCACATTCAATTAGGTAAAATGTTAACGCATCATACCATGCTCATGGAGCTTGTTTAAGACCATACAGTGACTTATCTAAAATATATACATGATCAGGCTTCAAAGAATCCACAAATCCTTCTGGATGATATGTATATGTTTCTTCTTTGAGTTCCCCACTCAAGAACGCTATCTTCACGTCCACTTGATATACTATGAAGTTCTTTTGAGCCGCAAAAGCTAGAAACATCCTTATATCCTCAATTCTCGCAACTGGAGCAAAAGTTACATCGTAGTCAATACCTTCTTGTTGATTTTATCCATTGGCTACAAGTCTCTCTTTGTTATGGATAACCACACTGTGTTCGTCTATCTTGTTCTTGAATAACCACTTTGTGCCAAAAACATATTTATCTTTTGGTTTCTTCACCAATCTCCAAACTCTCAACCTTTCAAACTGATTCTGTTCCTTTTGCATGGCCACAATCTAATCACAGTCCTAAAGAGCTTCTTTGATTGTCTTTGGTTTGATTTTGCTCAAAAAAATTTAAGAACAAACATTCATTGATTGTAGCTCTTCGGGTTTGGACTGAAGCAGAGGGATCTCCTATGATGTTCTGTGGAGGGTGATCCCTTGTCCATTTAAGTACACGAGGTTAAGGTTGATGTTGGTCTTGGTTGGGTTCTAAATCAAGATTGGGTTGATGGGGAGTTGATTCTGAAGTTGTTGGAATATTAGCTGTAATATATTTCGGGGGGTAGAAGCATTCTGATTATTCAAGGGTAAAGTTTGAATTTCTGGAGACTGTTGAGCACTTTCAGAAGGAACAACTATAGATGTAGATATATCCTTTGAATTGGTTGATACTTGTACAGAATCTTCAGAAATTTCCGGTGCGGAATAATCTGTGACGACAACAGGATAACCCTGTCAGGAATCATAATAGATATATCAGCATTGCTCTTATCAAAATAGTCATCATAGAAATTTTCAAATAAGGTATTTAGATCATTCGCTTTATCGTGATGTTCATTTGACTTCTTAGAAGTTTTCTGCTGAGGTTCGGGTCATGAACTGACTTGTCAAGGAGCCATTACGATGCCTTCATTGAATTTGACATTGACGCTTTCATTGACAGACTTTGTGCGCTTATTGTACACTCAGAAAGCCACCGATTCCTTAGAATATCCAATAAAGATTCATTCATCTGCTTTCTGATTGAATTTTCCCAAATTGTCTTTGTTATTGAGAATAAAACACCTACAACCAAAGACATGGAAAAATTTAACGTTAGGAATTCTTTTATTTATCAATTGGTAAGGCGTATTTTTAAAGCGTTTGTTTACGATCGATCTGTTTTGGGTAAAACAAGCAGTGTCCAGCCCAGAGGAATAACGACAAATTTGAGTAAGCTAGCGTCGTTTGTTCAGATTCAACAAGAGTGTGATTTCGACGTTCAACTACACCATTTTGTTGAGGGGGTACAAGCAACAGAGAATTGATGGGTTATTCCTAATGAACTAAGAAAAGTCTCCAAAGACTTTTTCTTAAACTCAGTACCATCTAATGGTCTGAACAGTCAAATGTAACTTCACTTGAGTTCTGCACAGGAAGTCAATTATAGTTTCTGTAACTTCATATTTGGATCTTAGAAATAAAACTCACATGTGTCTCGTGTAATCATCAACGATTACTAGGACATACTTTTTCTTGTTCATACTATGTACTCTCATCGGCCCACATAGATCCATGTGTAGCAGCTCCAATGGTTTTTTTGAAGAGTGTTCAACCTTCAATTTATGTGAAGCTCTCACCATCTTTCCTTTCTCACACACCACACATAACTGCTCTTTCTGAAACTTGAGAGTTGGTAGACCTTTGACTAAACCTTCTTTGGCAAGGTTATTCAAAACTTTGAAGTTCAAATGGGAAAGACGACAGTGCCACAACCATGATTCCTTTTGTAGATGCCTTAGACAGTAAACATACATCTTTTTGCATTTTTAAGTTGGCCAAATCGATTGCATACTGATTTATCTTCCTAGCTCCTGCAAGAATTTCCTTTCCTTCCCCAGATCTTATGCTACATCTGTTTACCTTGAAAATGACTTCTAAACCTTTATCGCACAGCTGTCCTATGCTGAACAAATTATGACCAAGACTAGCTACATAGAAAACCTTTTGGATGGTGATCTTGTCATACTCCAAGCTCCCAAAGCCTCTGATCGGACAGAACTGATCATTACCAAATCTAAGTGTTCCACAAAATTTATCAACAAAATTCGTGAGGGTGTCTTTCTGCCCGGTCATATGCTTGGAGCATCCAGAGTCAAGGTATGTAGGTCCCAAAAGGTTTCCCTAGTGAATTGTTCTAAGCTGTAGAGGGGGGGTGGGGTGAATACAGCAATTTAAAACTCAACACTCTTTTCTCAATGTTTGTGTATACTATTAACAAGTGTTAATTACAAACAAGCTTGACTTCGGAAAGGTTCAAGCTGAGATGACAGATTCAACAGATGTTCAACTAATCTAAGACACACTCAGACCAGATACAACGAATACACTCACTAAGATGAACTCACTGATTTTACAAGACACAGATGGACCGCTTGAATAAGAACAACTTGGACACACGTTACTGTTTTATTCAAGCAGACTTGCATGCATGGAAAAACACACTTCAATGCACGATCTGAAATTCACACCCTTGGTTATCTCACAATCCTTAGAAGCTTCCTTTTATACTCTCACTGGGAATCTCAGTGAAGCTTCATCATTAGACGATGAGATAGTGAGATGTCTTTCCAAAAAGACAAAACAACTTTTCTGCACATTCTTATAAAGCAGGCTTGTCCTCATGTGGCAGAATCTTTGTCTTTTCCTTTTTGTCTCTGTTGCATAAGGCTTTAACCAAAAGAGGAATGTCAACTTTGTATCTTTCTTCTTTTGTTAAGGCCATTTTGATATAAGAAATGGTCTGTCACCCATTTGAAATATCCTCTTTGTCTTCATGTAACAAAACAGCGTAGGCAGCTTTAGCATCTTCTGTTTTCCACTTTGTCTTCGACTTGTAAACTGATCTTGTAGTCCAAAACAATACATGAGGACTTTGAAACATATTTCGTAAAGTGTTTAGCCTGTTCACAAAGAACAAGTTATGTTCACAAAGAACAGAACACTTAGAATTTGTCCAAGCTGCTCAACAGAATAGAGCAGCATAGACAGTTTATGTCCAGCCTATTCAGCAGACAGAACAGCTTGGACAATCTGCCTTTGTTGCAACGAATGCAATAGGATAAATAGCTTTGAATTATATTCCAAATCACTTTTCAGGTTTCAATAAGGCATAAACAGGCCTTAAATTATACCTTCAAGTGCATCAAACAGGTTTGATTAAAAATCTCCCCCTAAGATGTAGAGCAGGTTTGACTGAGGCCTTTTTGTGCCTAACAAGGTACCATACGTGATTTACCTACAAATCGCATCAAGCAATGAGGTAGTCACTTTAAAATGGGTCCTTTAGAGTTAGGTAATTCATGAGGTGCAATGTGAATTACAAAGTAAGTAGCCTTCGGAACTTTTGGAACCCATTTCTTGAGTATCCACTTTTGAATAGTTATATTGGGAACTGGTTTTGGAATTAATTTCTTTGGAACCCATTGTTGTCTAGACTTGGGTGACATGTCCTTGGCTTTCCAGATATGCACATTTGACAAAAAGAAATATTTTGCATGTAAAGCATTACGGTTAAAAGAGTTCAAAGATAACAGATCAGAACGGGAGTACTTATTACAATATTTAGCAACTAATCTATTACTCACATTTTTCACTAAAGGACTATTGTTATTTGTAATACTACACTCCTTTTTCTTCCACTCTCATTTTTCTTTCCAATTTGCTTCTTTCTCCAAACTTGCTTTGATGTTCTTTTCATAGTATTATCTGACATGAATGAAGAACTGAAATTAGTTGAATTAAAATGAAAATTATTCTGTAAAAATTTTCTTACCATGAGTAGATCCTGAACTTCTAGCTTTGGTAACCTTCGAAGTGGATGATTCACCTTTTTCAGTTTTACAAGGAATAAAGACAACTTTTTCTTTAAGTTTGGAATGTGTAACAGTTGTATCTTTATCCTTCTGTTACAAAACAGGTGTTGAAATTGATTTAACTTTGGGATTTGTAGATTCTTGTTTCAAGATATCTACTTGTCCCTCAGTTTTGACAGTTTCACTTTCATGTAGTGGTTTAACAAAGTCATCAATCATGACAAAAAGTTCATCAAGAGGATAAATCGTTGAGTTCATGAACAGATCAAATTCTTGTTCAGAGTTAATTGTTTCAGCAAGAGCTGAAGTTGTGGATTCTGAAGATTTCTGAACAGGTTGAGATGACTATCTAGACTATTCTTCAACTTTTATTTCTAAATCTTGAATTATAGTCTGGAGCTTTGCTTTCTCATCTATTCAAATATTTTATTTTCAATTCAAGATTCGAATTTATCTTTTCAAGAATTGAATTACGAATATATGTCTTTTGAGGAAAAACTTTATTTTTAGAAAGATCCTTATCAGAATATGTCTGAATTGGATCTTCTGTTTTTGGTGGATTCTTATAACTTTCATTTAGAAGGTTATAATCCAAATTATTTTGAATTTTGTCCTCTCTCAACCTTTTCAAATCTTCTCCCGATTCCATGTCCTTAGAAGCTTTTAGAAACACCATTTTTAATCCTAAATTCATGTATCTTTATCATATAACGTTAGAGAACAAGAAATTGCTTTCGTAAGATACTTAGGATTTTCACAACCGATACCAGCTTTTGAATTATAAAGTTCAGTATCTTTTGGTTGATCTAAATGAATCGTTTGATCTGTTTGACCTCTTTTTAAGAATTCGTCTTCTAAGGTTTTTATTCTTTCATAAAGCTTAGTTCTTTCTTCAAAGATAGAATTGTATTTTACAGAATAATTAGCATATTCTAATTCAGCTCATTAAGTTTTTCATTGATGTCATTAATAGTGTTACTCAGTTTCTCATTTTCAAGTTAAAGTTTGTTAAACTTTTCTTCCATTACTGAAACAGATTGCAAAGCGAATGCCTTATCTTTGGAAAATTATAAATCCAGTTCATGCTCACTGTTAGATATTTAATTTCGATCATGTGGACTTATTTTGTAATAATTATTTTTTTTATGTTAGTCTTGTATTTATTTCTTGTAAGTTTATTTCTATGTAAAAGTCAAGGGGCAATTGTGTCTATGCTCCAAAGTTGATTAAAGGAGCCTAGAAATAGGCTCCTAGGGTTTTGTAATTGACACACGGTTGAAAATAGAGCAAACATTCCAGCCGCCAACTTTAATATTCTCTCTACATTCTTATTGTCTTCTTAATCATTACACAATTATTGAGCTTGATTCTTCTTGTGTTTGATAGAAGAAACATTAACATGCTGATAAATACTGGGAATACATTACAACAATCACTTTTTAATTTATTTTCCAAAGAATGAGCATTCTTTTTCTCGGCTTTTAATGATTTTTCTAAACGTTTCAGCATACGAGCTATTTGCATTAACTTTTTTTCAAGCTCAAAAGACTTATCATTATCTGAGTCAGGATAAGAGTCTACCTCGGGAGTCTAAGAAATGTCAGAATTTTCATACTCTAATCCATCAACCTCATTTGCTTTACTGCAACCTTCTCCATCAATAGCCATCAACGCAACATCTTCTCTCAGCTCATTCTCTGAATCAGTATCCTCAGCTTTTGCATTCTCCTCTTACTGATCAGTCAGCCCAACCCAGATTTCATCTTCAGTAAGCATGGCTAACTCACTTTTCTCAGACTTCGATACGTTATGGAATGTTTCAGATCTAAAGCAAATGTGCGCATCCACATCTAGTATGTCTTCATCATCGGAGAGTTGAAACCAATGATCATCTTCTGCCATGAGTGTTTTCCCTGCCTTCTTTTGTTTTGCCTGCAAAGCCTTTCTAGTGTAACACTCTGAATTCTTTACCACGGGTTTTCTGCATTCCCTGACAAAGTGGGCCAGCTTGCCGTAATTGTAGCATTTTCGCTCTTCTTCTTTCGTGTAACACCCCAAATAATTAGGAGGTAATTATATCGCTAATAATATTGAGTTAATATAATTACCGGAATAACTATTATTAATTGAAAATAATAGTAATATTAACTAAAGAGATAACTTTTTTGAACAATCTTAATTGTGAACTTTAATGTTATGGAAATTCTATAGAAATTACCTCAAATATTTCTAATTAGGGCAATGTAGTTTATAATTAAAATAGATGAGTTGGGGGAGGGTTGTTTTGTGATTTTGAGGATTGTTAGGGGGTTGGAAGTGGCCAAGGGCCAAACTTCCCTTCTTCCTCTTTCTTTAAAACCGTGAGGCACACACACACATTCATTTATGTGTGTGTTTTGTGCAAGAAGAAGAAGGAGCAAGAAGAAGTAGAAAAGTGGTGGTGGAAATCAATTATTGAAGCTAAAATCTTGCAAAAACCAAGTAGTTAGTGAAGGTATATCACTTCTCATCATCCTCTTCTCTTTTATTTCTTGATTCCTCCATTTTTGGAGATGAAACCCTAAATGGGTTTATGTTGAAATGTTTTGTAATGGCTCCAATCTTTTAATATGTTGTTATATGATCAAAATGGAGCCATAATATGCAACTACATTGGTAGTTTGAGTTATTTTTGGTTTGAACCCAAGCTAGGGCTCAAATGAGCTCCAATGGGTTATAAAATTGGGTTTGATGTTTTGGTAGGATAAATATGCTAAATATGGATTCATGTATGTTAAATATTGATATGGAATCGAATGGAAGTTAATAGAAGCTTATTTGGAGTTTTGAAGTGGTGATTTGGGTTTTAACCCATTTGTGAACTCAAGAGAGTTCATATGAACCAATTGGTGATATTTTATGATTTAAATGGGTGGTAAGGGTCTAAAATGGTCTAAATATGTTACATTAATGATTCCATGTATTGGTTGGGGTTAAACTCGAGCAAAGGCTCAAGTTGGTGTTTTAAGTCGAAACCGCACGCCAAGTGTTCGGTGAAATGCCACAATGAGTTCTTAATCATTTTTGGTTTGAGTTGAATGTTTAAATGTAAATAGAATGTCTAAACATAGCCCAAATATGTTTAATATTTCTATGGAATTGATTAGAATTGAAAATGAGCTCAATTGGAGCTTGGTGTTGTCGGTTGGAGTTTTCGGTCATTTTCGGACTCGTTTGGAGTCCGTATGAGCTCCATGGAATCATGGAATGTTATGAAATCATTCTAATATGTTTGAGGTGTCTAAGTGACCTTAATATGCTATTAATATTGTTGGTAAAGTCCCTCCAAAGTTACGAAAACGTTTATGAGAGTTTCGGGGACTTTGGTGTGCTTTTTGTCAAAAATTGAGCAGGGGGCTGTCCAGTAGCATGGTAGCGGCGCGACTGATGTCCTGGTCGCGCCATGACCAACATTCTGCCCCGAAAATTGAGTTTGTTTGGTCGGTGGTCGATGCTTGGGTCTTATGCGTTCGTTGCACCTCTAAATTAAGTGTTTTAAGGGTTTGAGGGCCTTTGATCCATTCCGGAACTCCTAAGGCCTCATATGAACTTAGTACTTTCGGTTTGATAACCCAATACCCTTAGCCCACTCTTAGGGGCTTATCTTGTGTTCGGGGGCTTACATGTACGCGTTATGAATGCTTCTAGGTGAATTGAGTCGGAAGGAGCTTGATTGCAAGCTTTAGCCGTTCTCCGGGCTATTGTGGCTTTATTGGAAGGCTTAGAATCTTCTAGACCAATCACTGTGAGTTTTAGGACTAATGTAGATGAATGATTACATGTTAATTGTTGTTTATGCCTTTGTTGATAACATGCTACTTGATCATGCATTTTCACATGCTATAAATGGATTCATTGTAGCCTTATTGAACATCTTGTCATGCATCATGAATGGAAAGTGAATTGCCATGCTAGTTGACATTGTTGTGGATTGGTTTGTCGTGCATCTCATATAGTATGTTTAACTGCTTATATGTATGAATAATAATGATTGGAAGATGGCAATTCATGTTGGTTGACCTATTAGGTTGGACTACTCATTTTTGTGATTGATTAATAATAGTTGAGTTGTAAGCATGATGCATCTTAAATTATATATGAGGTCACCCTCCATGACAACCTAATTGATTATAGGTGGCGATAAGGGGCTATTTAATCGGTAAGTTTATTAGAATAACCATTCGGCCCCGATGATGTATTGGAATTGCTAATAAAGAAGGGTTAGTAGAATCGCTTAGGTGGTTTCTTTAATTGGTCTTATGGACCATTATAGACTCTCATGAGTCATCTTGAACCCTAACTTGTTGTGGAATGCGTTTTGAACCCCCTTGTTTATCCATGGCTTATTCCTGGCCCTTTGGGTGCCGGATGCCGACGTACTTGCATTATCGGAAGTCCCATACTTGCTAGGGACAGACTCGTACTTGCTAGAGGAAATACCACTCTCGACTTTGACAGGAACCCTAGACGACCATTGGGTATGTGGTTTTTGGATTTGAATTGGATTATCTCGTGTGAGGACGACAACGGGCCGCCTGCGGGCGATGATTATGACACGTTGGGCTGCAAGCATGAGTTATATCCTAGTGGCAGTGTTGACACCATGTGAGGACGGCAACGGGCCGCCTTCGTGGCGATGATTATGACACGTTGGGCCGCAAGCATGTTTGTTCTCACCTTTGGATTGGAGTCATTAGTAGTACGTACTGTGGTAATGTAACGTGCCGATTTGGTAAGGAATCTTTGTAAAAGCGTTACAACGTGCTACTATGACACGCGTTGGAATCCCCACTTTGGCTCGACTATGTCTAGCAGTGTAGTGGATTCCAAGAGTTGAGTTGGTTCCCCACCTTGACTCGGCTAGGCCGGGCGATGACGGTGGAACATGTGACGTTAATAAATATCGAGAATGTTAATAGTACTCAGTAAGATGAGGCATATTGTTGTGAATTCGAATAGGTAAGTAATTGATGTGGGACACCGATAGTCCTCAACGAGGATGAGGTGATCCCATTATAACTTGGCATTGGCCATCATTGGCCCTTTTATCTTTGGTAGATAGAAAATATGTGTTGGATAGAAAGGGTTAGCATGTAAGTTTTACTTATATTAATCTTAGAATTCACTAAACAACTTTTGTTGTTTACCCCTTTAGTTGTAACCTTTTGCAGGTTTGAGATATCGAGCGGGAAGCGTATATTCTTTCTCATTATTCAAAGTGTAGACTCGAGACTAACGGTAAAGCTTTGGTTGTTTGTGATGGGTTTTTGGGTAGCCGACTTCCCGGCCTTAACTATCCGTTCGCAGGATCATGACCTGTAACCTCGTAGAATTAATAGTTGTTAATCGGATGCATCACTTGTGATGCATTAGTTGTAAAAGTTTTAGTTCTACCCTAATTCCGCAAGTATTATTGTACAATGTATTGTTAATTACACTTGAACATGGATTATTATTGTATGGGTGTTTCAATTTGGTATCAGAGCCGTGGTTCATCGACTGAGTATAGTGCACGATACTCACCCTTGAACCCTTGGATGATTCTTATATTGACCCACCTAGGCAAATATTATGATAACAAACATAGGTTTGAACTTTGGCCTAGGATGGGGATACTTTGGGTAGACATATGTTAATAACGAGTGGTAATATATAAAAAATTGAATTATATATTTCAGATATGGCCGACGATGAGCGTAGCCGTAGTATAGGAGGTGATGAAATGGACCCGAAGGAGTCTCAACTACTCCGCAAGATGGCGGAAATGGTAGAGGAGGGTCGATTAAAGAATGAGACAATAATGGAGGCAAACTTCAAAGTTTTGCAAGATGTTGTTAGAAATAATGATGAATTAGGTAAAGGGAAAGGTAAGGAACGTGTTGGTTCCTCTTCTAAGTCATTAAGGGAAGGATGCACTTTCCAAGACTTTATTAAATGTAGACCTCCCGAGTTTGCAGGAGGGGTTGAACCCCTTCAATCGTTGTATTGGATTAAAGAAGTTGAGAAGAAATTTCGGCTATGTGGATGCGTTGAATCTGACAAAGTGGAGTACGGAGCTGCCTTGCTGACCGGTCCTGCTTTGGTATGGTGGGATGCCGAGATTGCCATGTTGGGGCAAGAGTTTGTAGCTTCTTTGACTTGGGAGCAGTTTAAGGACCGATTTAACCGACATTTTAGTCCATCGTCATCCTTGTTGAGAACTAGACGTGAGTTCATTCGACTATCCTAATGTAAAAGGAATGTGGATGACTATATATCGGAGTTTAACTCGAAAGCCCTATTCGTGGGACATCTTGTGACTGATGAAGCTCAGAAGATCGAGTTCTTTGTGGAAGGATTGCGAAGGGAGATTCGGGAATTTTTTAGAATGTGTGAGATCCCGACATTTGAGAAAGCTGTGGAGTGTGCTAGACTCCGCGAGTACGAGCTGTCCCTTGAGGATCGTGTGGTGCATTCCTCGATGGGAAATGATTGAAGTTCCTAATGATTTAGTTCGACCGTTACGTGTGGTATACCCTAGGGAAGTTGATCCCTATTCGTGGTCTCAGACTCGCCCTTCGTCGAGACATCATGTTCCACCCCAATCTTCGAGATCTAAATCTCAGCGTCGATGTTCGAAGTGTATGAAGTTTCATAGGGAAAATTTACGAATGACGCCCTGGTGTGTCATGAATGTGGAGAGGTTGGTCATGTCCGACCTAGATGCCATGTGCGAAATTTAGTTTGTCAGAGGTGTGGCCTTGCGGGCCACATAATTATGGATTGCCTTCAATGGAAAGCTACTTTTGGCGAAGATGAAGTTGCAGCCGAGTATTATGAGTCCCCATAGTGGAGTCTTTGCCTTCTATTTTGATGTCGGGTTCGCCTCTTTGAAACCTTGTTATGTATGGTTGCATCCAATTTGGATTTTCTTGACAAAATTATCATTGATATGGAATGAATCTGTGTTTAATTAGTTGGTATAATTAGTAAGTCAATCTTATTCCTGTAAACGTATGATATAATGGTGTGGTTGTAGACATGAAGCTTAGTTAATCGGTACCGACAACACTCCGACTTTGTAGGAGTGGTGGACTTTATTGTTAGTAAGCAATAACTAATGTTGAGTAACATATATAAATCAAGTAAATGTGTGGCACTTTGACTACCACCCGGTTGGTGAGCCAAAACCTAAATGAACTTTCTAGATGTAAAAGTTCCTTGTGAAATTCTAGTTGTTTGAGTAGCATTAGATGGTGTCAATTTGGAATGTCAATGCCTTGGAAAATTATTCCCCAATAGTAACTAATTTTTCATTTGAAAAAGAAGAAATTTGATGTTTGATAGTAAATTTCCCGGAAAATTTAGGAGTTGCGTTAGCGCAACGGGGGAAGTAGACAATTTGTGCCTCCAAATTAGTCAAATGACTATAAACGAGGTTAGAAACAATACTGATTTTTGGGGTTTTGTGGCAATTGTTCTGTCAATGAACGTGATTGAATAGAGGACTTGTGTCATCACATTGAAATTAAAATTGATAATTTGTGGGCACCCCTTAATTGTGAAAGGGAGTATATTTGCTTAAAATGTAAGAAGAGACATCTTGTCCAAAGAAATTGGATATTTGGTAATCAACCCTTAATTTGTGAATAAGGGTGGATGAGCTCTAAGTTGAAATTGAGCAAACTATTGTGGACTAGCTCTAAGTCTCAATTGAGCACTTAATTGATCGTTGTTTGCTGGATACAACAAAATTTTTGTCTACTAACACGTTGGTAATGTGATAAAATATTGAAATAAATAAAAATGGCATATTGAAGCTACTTGGCGGATGAATAATAGTTCTTAGAGAACAATTGAACCAATATGTTGATTTAGAATGATAAAGTCATTTAATGTGACTAGATTATGTTCATGACCAGATGCTTGAATACCACGTGCTACGGTGGTAATGCTATCTGTATAGGATCTTGTAACGTTGGTTAGGACAACAAATTGTATAGTTGGATTAGTGGAAGTATGTTTCCTGGTGCAACATGAATTGTCTCTTTAGAAAATAATTATAATAATAATAAAGTTGTAAATTGTTGGAATCAATGTCGATAATATGTGTCAGTCTCTACGCGTCCCCTAAACGCGTGTATTGTGGAAAATGACAAATTAACCTTGCGGTGAAAAAAGACATGTGGTCTTTAAATCACCTTGTATTGTGTTGAGTTTTAGGATTCCGAGGACGGAATCTTTTAACGGGGGAAGAATTGTAACACCCCAAATAATTAGGAGGTAATTATATCCCTAATAATGTTGAGTTAATATAATTACCGGAATATCTATTATTAATTGAAAATAATAGTAATATTAACTAAAGAGATAACTTTATTGAACAATCTTAATTGTGAACTTTAATATTATGGAAATTCTATAGCAATTACCTCAAATATTTCTAATTAGGGCAATGTAGTCTATAATTAAAATAGATGAGTTGGGGGAGGGTTGTATTGTAATTTTGAGGATTGTTAGGGGGTTGGAAGTGGCCAAGGGCCAAACTTCCCTTCTTCCTCTTTCTTTAAAACCGTGAGGCACACACACACATTCATTTATGTGTGTGTTTTGTGCAAGAAGAAGAAGGAGCAAGAAGAAGTAGAAAAGTGGTGGTGGAAATCAATTATTGAAGCTAAAATCTTGCAAAAACCAAGTAGTTAGTGAAGGTATATCACTTCTCATCATCCTCTTCTCTTTTATTTCTTGATTCCTCCATTTTTGGAGATGAAACCCTAAATGGGTTTATGTTGAAATGTTTTGTAATGGCTCCAATATTTTAATATGTTGTTATATGATCAAAATGGAGCCATAATATGCAACTACATTAGTAGTTTGAGTTATTTTTGGTTTGAACCCAAGCTAGGGCTCAAATGCGCTCCAATGGGTTATAAAATTGGGTTTGATGTTTTGGTAGGATAAATATGCTAAATATGGATTCATGTATGTTAAATATTGATATGGAATCGAATGGAAGTTAATAGAAGCTTATTTGGAGTTTTGAAGTGGTGATTTGGGTTTTAACCCATTTGTGAACTCAAGAGAGTTCATATGAACCAATTGGTGATATTTTATGATTTAAATGGGTGGTAAGGGTCTAAAATGGTCTAAATATGTTACATTAATGATTCCATGTATTGGTTGGGGTTAAACTCGAGCAAAGGCTCAAGTTGGTGTTTTAAGTCGAAACCGCACGCCAAGTGTTCGGTGAAATGCCACAATGAGTTCTTAATCATTTTTGGTTTGAGTTGAATGTTTAAATGTAAATAGAATGTCTAAACATAGCCCAAATATGTTTAATATTTCTATGGAATTGATTAGAATTGAAAATGAGCTCAATTGGAGCTTGGTGTTGTCGGTTGGAGTTTTCGGTCATTTTCGGACTCGTTTGGAGTCCGTATGAGCTCCATGGAATCATGGAATGTTATGAAATCATTCTAATATGTTTGGAGGTGTCTAAGTGACCTTAATATGCTATTAATATTGTTGGTAAAGTCCCTCCAAAGTTACGAAAACGTTTATGAGAGTTTTTGGGACTTTGGTGTGCTTTTTTGTCAAAAATTGAGCAGGGGGCTGTCCAGTAGCATGGTAGCGGCGCGACTGATGTCCTGGTCGCATCATGACCAACATTCTGCCCCGAAAATTGAGTTTGCTTGGTCGGTGGTCGATGCTAGGGTCTTATGCGTTCGTTGCACCTCTAAATTAAGTGTTTTAAGGGTTTGAGGGCCTTTGATCCATTCCGGAAATCCTAAGGCCTCATATGAACTTAGTACTTTCGGTTTGATAACCCAATACGCTTAGCCCACTCTTAGGGGCTTATCTTGTGTTCGGGGGCTTACATGTACGCGTTATGAATGCTTCTAGGTGAATTGAGTCGAAAGGAGCTTGATTGCAAGCTTTAGCCGTTCTCCGGGCTATTGTGGCTTTATTGGAAGGCTTTGGAATCTTCTAGACCAATCACTGTGAGTTCTAGGACTAATGTAGATGAATGATTACATGTTAATTGTTGTTTATGCCTTTGTTGATAACATGCTACTTGATCATGCATTTTCACATGCTATAAATGGATTCATTGTAGCCTTATTGAACATGTTGTCATGCATCATGAATGGAAAGTGAATTGTCATGCTAGTTGACATTGTTGTGGATTGGTTTGTCGTGCATCTCATATAGTATGTTTAACTGCTTATATGTATGAATAATAATGATTGGAAGATGGCAATTCATGTTGGTTGACCTATTAGGTTGGACTACTCATTTTTGTGATTGATTAATAATAGTTGAGTTGTAAGCATGATGCATCTTAAATTATATATTGGGTCACCCTCCGTGACAACCTAATTGATTATAGGTGGCGATAAGGGGCTATTTAATCGGTAAGTTTATTAGAATAACCATTCGGCCCCGATGATGTATTAGAATTGCTAATAAAGAAGGGTTAGTAGAATCGCTTAGGTGGTTTCTTTAATTGGTCTTATGGACCATTATAGACTCTCATGAGTCATCTTGAACCATAACTTGTTGTGGAATGCGTTTTGAACCCCCTTGTTTGTCCATGGCTTATTCCTAGCCCTTTGGGTGCCGGATGCCGACGTACTTGCATTGTCGGAAGTCCCGTACTTGCTAGGGACAGACTCGTACTTGCTAGAGGAAATACCACTCTCGACTTTGACAGGGAACCCTAGATGACCATGGGGTATGTGGTATTTGGATTTGAATTGGATTATCTCGTGTGAGGACGGCAACGGGCCGCCTGCGGGCGATGATTATGACACGTTGGGCTGCAAGCATGAGTTATATCCTAGTGGCAGTGTTGACACCATGTGAGGAGGGCAACGGGCCGCCTTCGTGGCGATGATTATGACATGTTGGGCCGCAAGCATGTTTGTTCTCACCTTTGGATTGGAGTCATTAGTAATACGTACTGTGGTAATGTAACGTGCCGATTTGGTAAGGCATCTTTGTAAAAGCGTTACAATGTGCTACTATGACACGCGTTTGAATCCCCACTTTGGCTCGACTATGTCTAGCGGTGTAGTGGATTCCAAGAGTTGAGTTGGTTCCCCACCTTGACTCGGCTAGGCCGGGCGGTGACGGTGGAACATGTGACATTAATAAATATCGAGAATGTTAATAGTACTCAGTAAGATGAGGCATATTGTTGTGAATTCGAATAGGTAAGTAATTGATGTGGGACACCGATAGTCCTCAACGAGGATGAGGTGATCCCATTCTAACTTGGCATTGGCCGTCATTGGCCCTTTTATCTTTGGTTGATAGAAAATATGTGTTGGATAGACAGGATTAGCATGTAATTGTTATTTATATTAATCTTAGAATTCACTAAACAACTTTTGTTGTTTACCCCTTTAGTTGTAACCTTTTGCAGGTTTGAGATATCGAGCGGGAAGCGTATATTCTTTCTCATTATTCAAAGTGTAGACTCGAGACTAACGGTAAAGCTTTGGTTGTTTGTGATGGGTTTTTGGGTGGCCGACTTCCCGGCCTTAACTATTCATTCGCAGGATCATGACCTGTAACCTCGTAGAATTAATAGTTGTTAATCAGATGCATCACTTGTGATGCATTAGTTGTAAAAGTTTTAATTCAACCCTAATTTCGCAAGTATTATTGTACAATGTATTGTTAATTACACTTAAACATGGATTATTATTGAATGGGTGTTTCGTAGTGTATTCATAAGTATTTATAAAATTACATAAAAAGGAAAATACAAGAATACATTCTAAATACTTTGATAAAAAAAATTAAAAAAATACATCATAAATACAACATCAAATCCGGCCACTATCTAGTACAACTAGCTTTCGACTTCTTTTTTTTTTTTATTAAAACAACCATAGAACATCAAAATCATAACTTGTTCACATTTTCCTTTCATTTCCATTGAAGATTTGCACTCAACCTTCAAATCTTGCATCTTTTCAAGACCAATCTTCCTCTATAAATAGAGAACTCATTGCTCACTTCATTCACACCTCCAAAACACAAAAATCTTTCTTCTTTCTTCCTCTCAAATCCGGCCAAAAGGATTGCAAAAACACCAAAGTTGCAACTTTTGTACTTCATGTGTTCTAAGAGTTCTTTTGTGCAACTAAGTTCAAGATCAAACCTTCTACTTAGATTCATACTTCTAATACATCAAAGTAAGTAAATACTAACTTATTACTTCTTTTATTTATGTTACTAAAAGTCTTCCGTAATAATATGTAATCACCATTAACAGCAAAGTTCATCAAAAACCAAGTTTATGAACATCTAGCTTTTATTTTTAAAGTCTGTTTCTTCAAATGTGTTTATAAATATATAAACAAATAATGTAGAAATAAATATTATTAAAACAAAGTATATAAATGTGTTTCACAACCTTTTATACATGCGCTTATTGAATAAACAACAAGAATCAAAAGTTGTTACAAGATTGTGAAAATCGGATTTTTCGGCAGAAATATTACATAAACTTTGAAAAATCATAACTAATTCAAAATTTAACGAAATGAGTTGATTCTTGTTTCATAAGTTAGATCTATGTTTTAACTAATTATCTGGAGACTTTCATAGTTTAATTTGGAGTTTTGAACCCCCAAATACTGTTTGGGAACCAAAAAGTCTAACAGCTCAAATATGGCCAACATAGGGTTTTTAAGGAGTATTTTCCCTAACTTAAACACCTCGAAAAATGACCGTTTTTACCTTGATTATATATAGTAGTTTTATGATTATGAAAACCAAAGCCCAAATCGTTTTGGAGCTTGGTCAAAAACAGCCACAAAGTAGGCCGAAAAACCACGACAAAACCTGGAAAATCCTTACATATATATATATATATATATATATATATATATATATATATATATATATATATATATATATATATATATATATATATATATATATACACACACACACACACACACTTGAACTTTTAAGTGGGTTTTATTTATGAACTTGTTAAGTTGGGTGATTTAAAACATAAAAACCCTCATACATGCATATTATCATATATGGGAATTATTAAGTACCACATATCATTTAGTACTCGGTTAAAACCCGTCGAGTTTCACCACAAGTCAACAACAACACTCTACGTTTTTACGCTCATTTTTGCCATCATTTTGCGGTGAGTCTTCATAACCCCTATTTACACAATGTTATATTTTGGGGTGAAAATACATACTACAATTTTTATATGGACACAATACATGCTATATTTCATTTATGTATTACACATGTGGTTTCATCATGCCCTCAAATCATGAACCGTTAATTATATTTATGTAAACGTGAATATCATATGGATAGATCTATCGGGACTAATGCCCCTCACTCGGGTTGGTCGGCCAACTATTAACGGGTGCGTATATATTTAACATCATAGTATTATAGTGGTTAATACTACATAGGCCAAACTCATAATTAAGTTCGGTTGCATGATGGTTATATGTAATACATAACATGGAATTTATGTTTTATAAATTCAAACTCAATCGTTGTGGTCCATACAAGTCATTCTTTCGTGTAAACCTATGAGCTCACCAACAATTTTGTTGACGTATTTTAGCGTGTATTTTCAGGAAATTAAGACGAGTATCATGCATCGGAAGCGTACCAAGGCTTCCGCATATTTTGAAGTCGTGACAAGTTTTCAAACTCATGGAAATTTTTTAGCAAAATTAATTCATGTTTTGATCATGTATTTAAATCTCCGCAATTGCGAACTACTTTTCGTTTATTTGGGTTATGTATAAACAATGTCATATTTTGAAGATTATTAATGTATTTTTCGAAAACGTCCATTTAGTGGTCGTTCACTTAATTATGACTATGCTTCCGCGCCGTCATGCCTAGTTGCCAACCGGGGTAACGGTGTGTGACAGTGCCCTTATTTGGAAAATACCAAGTCAACATGGGTAAGCCAATTGCTTAGGGAGTTAGCAGATAATATAATTTATATGCATTTATGTGTGCGGTGTGCTACTTGCCATGTTTTGATGTAGTAATATACGGGATCGGTCACTATGCTGCTAAGATGCGTGATTTGCTAAATAGTGAAACTTTTACTGCTATTGGGACATTAGGCAATAAGAGTAGGATGATGATAATACCACGTACACGTATTTTGTGGGGATCAGCCACGTATTGGGCTAGCTACCAATAAGCAACGTGGGTATCATTGGAGTGTTTTGCTGCTATAGTGCTTGTCATTAAGAAAATGAGCACTATATATAACTTAGACTGCCACTTAACACTGCCAAGAGTGTTGGTGCTAAATTTGCAATAAAATGGCTAAGTAATGTTGAGTATATTGAATTCAATACGCATAAAAGTATGTTGAGCTTTAGCTGAACAAAAAATTATGTCGTGCAACTCATTTAAGTTACTTAAATTTTAAGAAAGTGCAAATAACAGTAGTATGATGAGCTTTAGCTGATCAAAAAATATTGTCATGTAACTTTTTTAACCTTATTATAATTAGAGGAATGCTAATAAGCTATGCTACAAATGAAGTCTCAAGTTACATAAAATGCAATAAAAGTAAAATCTACCACTCATAGTGATTGTTATGTTGGTTTATACGTTGTGCAAGGCTATGGTGAATTCTGATTGTTCAGGCTGCTACTGGTTTAATTTATGCTTTTACTCTATGTGGCATTGCAAAATATTCATCTGTGAGGATCAATATAAATTGCTAAAGTACATTACAGTTATTAGAATTTTAAGATTAACTTCGGGTTATGATATATCCTAACTTTAGATATATACGAGTTTCGGGTTCATGCGAACTTCGGATCTATGCAAACTTTGGATCTTTTGATCTAAACTTTGGGTGTTTGTGAATTTTGGACATTTTAGCCTTTTGGCCATTGTCACGTCTACTATCTTTAAGTCTAACTTCAGACCTATGGTCCGGACTTGATTAACTTAAGATGCCTCATCCGAACTTCAGATGTTAAGTTCCAGTTATTGGTTCCTAAACCTTCATGTTGGGATCCGAACTTCGAATAATCTTTATGTTTGAACTTCATCACTTGCAATTCATAAATTTTCCAGATTTAACATTCATTCATTTTGTACATATCCTATGAGTGAAATCTGTCGATGTACATTATAACTACTAAATAAAATATAATTCAATGCTAGCTTGGTGTTTTAAAGCATGCATTTAGGCCAAAAATGGATGTGTTCTTCACTGTGCAAAGTACACAGTTCATGCACCCATTAAAAGTCAGATTCCAAAACCTCTAGGTGGAATTAGAAGCTAAAATTAGTTGATATGCTTTAGAAATTAGTCATAATAGATAGTATTAGCATTGACATGAATGTGCTGATTTAATCAATATTCCATGCCCATCCCTAATCAATGTTGATTATTGATATGTTCATATTTATACATATTTTTGGCATCATTTACCTTGCATTTTGGTTGGTTTTTCACTCGAAATTCGTGAAAAAGATATCTAATTCATTCATTTTTGTGATTCATAGGACAAAAGAAGTTTTATTGACGAAGGAACAAACATCGAAGAAAAAAACCGACAAAGTTTGAAGCCCCGACGAGTTCTCATGAACTTTCCAAGAAGAAAATAGGTGAATTTGGTGATTTTTGGAGCCTACGACCGTAGAAGGGGGAAGCCTACGACCATAGGAGGTACCAGGAGCATTACCGTGGGCTAGGGCACGATGTTGACCAGGTCAAAGAGGCCTACGACCGTAGGACTTAATGCACACAGTCGTATACGGCGCAGAATCCTTATAAACAGAGCAGAATCGGCCAGAACGAAGGAGGAGCTAGTTTTCTCGATTTTCAGCAGTATTTTACGAATTTTTGCAGTATTTCTTCACATATTTAAGTAGGTTTAGCATAGTTTTAGTTAATTAATCATTCGGGATTGATATTGGCGTGGATTGGAGCATTCGGTTAGCGGTTATCGTTGGTTTTTCGTCACTTTTTGCAAGATTTCGGTACATTCGTTCCTTTTTCTTTCGTATTTCATAATGAATGCTATTAAGTTTTGTTTATTTTCTGTCTTTAGTATGGATCGTGAGTAGTTTATTGTTCACCCGCTTGGGATAACGATTTCTATGTATTGATTGGAATTTTATGGATTGATTGAAGGTTTTTGGGTTTAATCCATTGTACGAGTTATTTCTTGATTAATTCTTATTAAAAATCAGATTTTTATCATCTTTTTAGCATTATTGTGATCATAAAAGTTTGATAACAAACCTGCGTTTCTATTAAGTTGATTAAAGTTTGAAACTTTGAGTGAAAATCTCACAGTTTATTGGTGATTTGAGCATTATTGTGTTGACAATCGTTCAGTAAATTGTAAGATTAGAATTTTTGGTTTTAATTGGTTCTTAGGCATTATTGTGATGATGGAATTAATTGACAATGGAAATTCGTTTTTAAAGTGTCATGATTAATCGATTTAGTCTTTCGATATCAATTGGTTGATTTGAGCGCTTGTCGTGTTGATAAATTAAGTAATTGATATCGAGATTATATTCGATTAAATTGTTAAACTTGGGTTTTATTTGATAAAAGGAATTACTTTATTAATGGGTTAAATTTATTAATCGGACTTTAGTTGTTTTAATAATCAGTTAATCGTCGATTCTTTTATCAATCAATTCATAAAGCCAATTTATCATAGTTATCCGAATTCCAAGTGGGTGACGTTTTTCCAAATTAAGGGTTTCGTTAATATTAGTTAGTTATTGTGGTTTGACCGTTTCCGTTAATTACTTTAATTTTAGTTAATATTATTAGTTTTTATTTATTTCTAAAAATCCAAAAATAGTGTTTTTAGTTTTATTCTTGTCGTAATTAGTTTGCCTTAGTCATTTAGTCATTTATCTTTTATTGCCGTCTTTGATTGTCAGTTTCTTGAAAAATCCGAAATAGCTAAATATTGGTTTAGGTTGTAGTATTGGAGTCTCCGTTCTTTATTCCGTTCCTTGAGTTCGATAAATCCTGGGTGATTCCTAAAGCTATATTGCACACGATTGGTACACTGCCAGTTGTGTAATTTATACTTTGGGTTCATTTAGACATTAAAACCTGAGGTGTGTTTTGCACGCGTCAATTATCCTGAATCTTTAAATGATATGTTCAATACCAACCAGTGAACATGCTCAAGGTGTCAATCTGTCTGGTGATAAAGGAGAATGTTCTACAAGACCTATTGATGATAATACTGGTGATTGAGATTAAGGAGAATCCTCATTGAAACAGGTTCATAAGTGGACCATGTTTCACTCCAAATGTTCAAATCATTGGTGACATCAATAAAAATGTGCACTCAAGAATGGACACACTTGGAAACTTCTATATGTTTTCAAGATTTGTGTCACTAATGGAGCGATAGAAGATTGATGATGCTTTAAAATATTCTAATTGGATCACTACCATGCAAGAAGAACTCAATCAGTTTGAGAGAAACAAAGTATGAAAGTTGGTCCCTAGCCTAAAGGGAAAACAATCATTGGCACAAAGTTAGTGTTCAGAAATAAGATGGATGAGCAGGGACATGTTATTAGAAATAAGGCAAGGTTGGTTGCTCAAGGGTATAGACAAGAGGAAGGTATAGACTATGATGAAACATTTGCTCCTGTGGCCGAGCTTGAAGCAATCTGTATGCTTCTTGATCATGTTGCTTATAAGAGCATGAAGGTATTCCAAATGGATGTTAAGAGTGCATTTCTAAATAGAAAAATGCAAGAAGAAGTCTATGTTAAGCAGCTACCGGGTTTTGAGGATGAACAACATACAAGCTATGTCTATAAGTTGGATAAAGCTCTATATGGACTCAAACAAGCCCCCAGATCCTGGTATGACACTCTTACTAAATTCCTAATGAACAATGGATCTTCCATAGATAAAGTGGATACTACATTGCTCAAAAAGAAAGTGAAATCTGATATAATTCTTGTCCAAATATACGTGGATGAAATTATATTTGGTTCTACTAATGAACAGTTATGCAAGAATTTTTCAATGCTCATGAAATTTAAGTATGAAATGAGCATAATGGGTGAAATAACTTTCTTTCTAGGATTAGAAGTTAAACAAAATTCAAATGGAATTTGCATAGATCAAAGAAAGTATACACTTGATCTTTTGAAAAAAGTTTGAATTTGATGAGTGTTCACCCATTAAAACCCCAATGGCAAACAAAGTCAAATTGGATGCAGATACATGTGGAAAAGCTGATTCTGTAACAGTTTACAGATGTATGATTGGGAGCTTGCTATACTTGACAGCTAGTAGATCTGATATAATGTTTACAACCTGTTTATGTGCTAGATTTTAGGCAAACCCCAAAGAATATCATTTTGCAGTTGTAAAGAGAGTATTTAGCTACCTCAAAGGTAAAACAAGTTTCGGTCTTTGGGATCCTAAAGATTAAGGCTTTGACTTAATTGGATACACAGATTCTGATTTTGCAAGCTGCAGGTTAGACAGAAAAAGCATAACAGGTGGGTGTCAACTCCTTTGTGGATAGTTGATAAGTTGGTGTAGTAATAAGTAAAACTCGGTGTCTACTCTTGCTGCTGAAGCTAGAAAATTGTTGCTGGAACCTGCTGTGGCCAAATTCTTTGGATGAAGCATCAACTTGAAGATTATGAAAAATTCCTATACTGTGTGACAACACCAGTGTCACAGCAAAATCCAACAACCCAGTGTTCCACTCTAGAACACAACATATTGAGGTTAGACATCATTTCATAAGGGATCACATCTAAAAAGGTAATGTTGAACTATCTTTTGTTCTTATAAAGACCAGCTTGCAGATATTTTCACCAAACCACTTGATGAAAATAGGTTTACAACTCTGTTTGCAAGCTATGAATGTTAAAAAAAAGTGACCAAGTGTCATGGATGTTCAAAGGTTACATTCATATTCTGCTCATTTCTTGGTAATAGCTTTGGCATAGAACAGGTTACATAGGTTATGTACTTAGCCATTTCTTAGAAATGGGACACGTTTGATATGTAGGTTTTAAAACGTAGTGTTTTTCTGTCAAACCCGTCATGATTTTTTGATCATAAAAGTGTTCAATCTAAAACCTGTCTTGTATCATTACAAGTGTTGTAACCTGTTCCTATCATGAACATGTTTCTAAATGAAAACTGTTAAGTATAACTCAACCGGTTTCCTCAACAGGTTACATATTGAATAGTTTTAACTCTAACACATCAGTATAGCTTTGACAATAGTTTTTTATTAATATTTCTTTACACTTAAGTTATATAAATTATGTTTTTATTTAACTTAATTACCTTCGGATATTGTTTTTATATGTGTTTAAGAGATAAGCAAATAGGGTTAGTGGGTCTGACAGACGTGCTAATGTGGTCATGGTTACGTTTCGTTAGTCATCACCTTTCAAATCAACCGCCCATTTCTCTCTCCAAAACCCTTCAAATTCAAATCTTATAAGGCGGCATTTGGTTTCTAGAATGTTTTCAAAAGAAATGGAATCTGTCAAAGCAATGGAAAGCTGAAAGGAATGGAATGGAATTAAATTTCATTCATTATTGTTTGGTTGGCAAGATTGGAATATAATGAAATAAAACTTCATTCCTTGTTGTTTTTCTATTTAATTTGTAAAGTGGGATGAGATGGATAGGTGTATGGTAGGTGGGGTAAAATTGGGTGGAATAAGATAGGGTTGGTTGGGTGGGGATGAGGTGGGTATGGTTATACAGGGTAGTGTTGGGTGGGATATGATGGTCTGGGTATGGTTAGGTAAGGTTGGGTGGTGGGTGGGTGAGATAGGGTAAGGTAGGATGGGTTGGGTAGTGGTAGGATGGGTGGGTGTGTAAGGTGGGGTATGGTAACTTGGTAAGTGAGGATAGTATTGGGGTAAGGTAGATAGGGTGTGGTGGGGTTGGAGTAGGATGGGATGGAATATGGTTAGGTAGGGTAAGGTGAGTTGGGGTGGGGTGGAGTAGAGTGGGGTGGATGTGGGATGGGGTGGGATAGGGTTTGGGTAGAATGAGTGCGTGCATGGATGGGGTATGGTAGGTGAGGATAGGATTGGGGTGGGTTGGGTGGTTGAGAAGGGTAGGGTG
The DNA here is from genome assembly GCA_020465985.1 of Centrapalus pauciflorus. Lineage (NCBI taxonomy): Eukaryota > Viridiplantae > Streptophyta > Magnoliopsida > Asterales > Asteraceae > Centrapalus > Centrapalus pauciflorus. Next base: position 114,448 of record JAANYP010004493.1, on the reverse strand, counting down.
GGTATGTTTAGGTAGGGTGGGTGATGTAGGGTCGGTATGGTAGGTAACGTCAACAGAAAAAATGTATTATAGGAAAAGGAATCTCAATACTTTGCCTATTAGGTAAGAAAGTATATTCCAATGGATTAGTAAAATTTTATCTCAAAAGGAATTCTCTTTCCTTATCCTTCAGCAAACCAAACATACAAAGGAATGAAATTCTCATTCCAATTCCACAAATTCCCTCAGGATTCTGTAGAACAAACAGGCCCTAAATACCTACTGTTACTGTTTCATCATCCTCTTTACTATCACAAACCCTAACTCTCATACTTCCTAAACATAATTTACCATCATAACAATACTTTGTGTGTTCAACTTCACAATCACTCTCTTAAATGGCTTCTTCACCAACTAAAATCACTCATTCCCTTGTCCCAGTCTCTTTGGGATCTGATGTGGTGAAACACCCATCTAGCAAAACCAAACTAGTCTTGAAACCCACCAACTATATTGCTAACTTGAACATTCCCAAATCTTGTGCTGGTAACAGATATGAACCAATGATGGATTTCGTCAAAGCACACCCTCTACACTCTGCAATGACTGCTGCTCCTAGTGTTATGAACCCTGAAATGGTGTATGAGTTCCGGTATACATGTTCTTATGATGCTGCTACCAAGAGCACCAGTGGAACAATTCTTAACAACACAAAATTTGATAAGGTCACATGAGCCACACTAACTGCTGCCCTGCAAATCCTATTTATGGACAAATATGACTGGTCATAGCCTATAGATTGAGGATTTTTTGAGATGTTGTGGTGTCCAAGACCCTGTTCATGGGAGAACTTTGAATAGAAAGGATCTTGCTCCTACCTACATCTATTTGTTTGGCTATGTGGTGATGTGTTTGAGCAACAAGGTTGGTTCTTTTGACAAACTCAGTAGGGATGAGACTCAAATTGCCATCCAGTTCACTGATGGGTCCAATCTCAACATTGCAAAATGGATTTTTGATAATCTGTGTTCCTTTGTGGAACAAGAAACAAGGTCACAATCTGTCAGGTACCCATGTTTCTTAGGTCTCATTTTTTAGGATATCTGTGGTGAAGAACTATACTACTCTCAACCTCTCATGGATACAATCTTCTTCCCAGTCATTGTGCACAAGGTTTTTCATACTCTTGTTCGAACCAACAAGCCTCATCTCACTACTCCAATAATGAGGTTGTTCGGTTTGGTGGAAGGACATCCAATAATGGAGGTGGATTGTAATTCCCTAATTAATCAAGCAATCAACAGAATTTATATGAACCCTAATGACATGTGAAGAACAATATGAATATATGATGAACAATAAGAATACCTTACAACAATATCAAATGAAAGTTATAAATCTGATTAAGTTCCCAAAAGCTGCAACACATCATTCATACATACACAACCCAAAATTCAATCATACTTATAAGAATAGAAACATACATGGACTCAAACCCTTTGACCCATGGGTTGACTTTTAAAGCCTTTAACCCAGTACATGTAAGGTCTACCACTACGAGATCTATCTAGACGCGGAACCGTCAACGAGTGCGGAATCCTCGTTAACGGGTAGACGGTAACAACTCTCACCAGAAACACGGAGACTATCAGAAGCTGCACGAACGACACACGAACGCACCTACGAACTGATTCTCTCCGAAACGACACTAACACTGATGATAAACTCGAAATCGCTTAATGCTTAATCACTCTCGAATTCTGCAAAAAGTCACTTAATATTTCGAGTCTATCCCTAATTATAGAGGCTAATTCGAGTCTGTCATGGGCCAAACTCGAATCCGGCCCAAGGCCCATTCGAGTTTGTCCTCACTGACATTCTCGAATCTGCCACACAACACATTCGAATCTGCTCAATTGACTTATTCGAATCTGACCTAGATTCGAATCTGACCTAGATTCGAATCTTAGTCCTTTGAGGATTCGAATTTACTCATTCAATTAATTAACTTAGACTAGAAACTTATGTCTTTAACTTATGTTTGATTTTATCTTTGATCTTTATGTTTGAACTTTTTGTAATGCGTTACATTAAGTTCAAACACACAAACAATAATAATTATCAACCATATAAAAACATATATATCTAACACTTGCTAAACCACAATGTTGGATCCCTTAGACTGCTATCGTCACACAGGGTGTACCAACAGACTCCCCCTTGACGATAGCTTCTAATAATTCACACATTTGATTAAGAACTTTGTTCATTATTTATTTAAACTGCTTCCAATATACAAACCTTTTTCAATACACACTCGAACTACATTCTCATACTTTCTAGCCTCACCATCCATATGAGTATCACTTGAAATCTTATGAGCATGCAAAATTTGAAGGTCATCTCGAGAAAGGTTTACCAGGTGAAGAGGATCATAGATTCTAAGAATCACCTTTTCTTCAAAATCTTCCATCACCGCTTCTCCAGTTTCACTCTCAACATACCACCAATTCAGATTTTTCATGACATTCTGTGGCATAGGCTTGAGCGGCACCTTTCTCAGACATCTTACAGGTCTGTATTGAATCTTCATCCAAGGACGTCCAGTTAGAGGATCAATTCGAGAAGGATCCTATAACACCTTGCCTTTTATTTGCATTTTTATTTTAAGTAATTTTGAGCAATTTGCGTAAAAAGATGTAATTTCGAGATTTAGTATAAATAGGAGTTGAGTGCTCCATTTTCACACTTTTGCAAAATCCTTCTAGCAAATTCCAGAGCTTCTCTCTCTAGCCCGAAACTTCTCTCTAACTTTTCTCTCAAACCGACCGGCCAAATCTCGAGTTCTATACGTCATCGGAAAGGTCTCGAGGAGTACTACACGGATCTACCATTGCATGTGAGATTTCATACGGTTTTGAGGTAAGATTTGTCATTTTCGACTTCTGCATTTTCGGTTTGAAGTACAAAATTCGAGTTTATTATTTTAGGCGATTTAAAGCTAATTTCGTATGAATTTTAGCTAGAATATGATAGATTATGTATAATATAACTAAACCGAAGCTTATTACTTAGCTTATTTGTGATTTTTAGACTTGAAAATGCATGTTTAAAGCTGTAGCTTATGAACAAACTCGAGTATGCGTAGAACAAACTCGAAATGCCAAGAACAAGCTCGAATAGAGCTAAATTCGAGACATAGGTTCGAATCTAGCCTCAGATTCGAATGAGGTTCGAATCTAACCCTCCCCCATTCGAGTCTGTCTTCGAGTTTGTCCCCATGTGTTCGAATTTGTCATTAAATTCGAAACCTTCCCCCTAAATTCGAATTTAATTGATAAAATTTACGGACAACGCATAAATTAGCAAAATAAATAGCAAAATATTTAGCTAGAAGTTATGGCTTATAGATGTTGGAATATTGAGCTAGCAGTATTAATTTAGTACATGTTCTGTAATATTAAACTTCAGATATTATACATAAGCCGTTTAGCCCAGTTGCGAGTCAAAGCCAGAGCCAGAATATATTAAGCCTAGATAAGCAAGTGCAAGCATTATAAAGCAATTTAAAGCGTAAATAAGCCCGAGCAAGTATTTCAGAGCATTTCAAAGCATTTTCAGTACTGTGAGTAACAGTTATTCTTGTTTACATGTTTTATATGAAATTGAGACATAAATTGCTTCTATATGATTTCGTTGGAATTCAATAGACTTTTGTGAGTGAAGGCGAACACTGTGGTACAGGTGATGCCCAGCTTAGCCGGATCTTACATTTGATCTATTAATATGCATATTTATCTGCTATCTGTTTATTGTTCTGCATACTATACAGCAAACTTTGTGTTAGCGTTTCTTTGTGCATCTCATAAGCATTATATTTAGCGAGCAAGCAATTCTGATGTTCACCACTATCCCTTGAGCATTATGCGGGTAGCTAGCCCCGCATCACAGATTGATCATCTGTCAGCGGTAAACCCATAGTGGTGGCATCTCCGTTCTGCGTGAAATGTCTCAATTGTGCAGCGTTCTTTCTGGGTATTAAGCAAATGAGCAAGCAAGCAAGCAAGCAAGCATAACAGCCTTTTTAGGCACTTTCGCCTCATATTTTACATGCATTCATGAATATCTGTTTACTCACTAAGCATTAGCTTACAGTTACTACTCATAATTTTTACAGGAAAAGGTAAAGAACAAGCTGGACCTTCTGCTTAGGTCTATTTTCTGATCAACCCAGAGGACTTAGCTCACTTTCAGCTTGTGGTATAGCTTTATGATGCCTTGGGTTCTGGGTAGCTGCTTTTATTTTAATTGTGATGTTTTTAGCAACTTAATACTGTAACCTTGTAGTACGTGTAGTGCAAGACTTATTGTAATGTTTTATTTAGCTTTATGCATTTATTATTATTCCTGGGATAAGCAAGCGTGTTTTAAAGCAAGGATGTGACAGGATGGTATCAGAGCCTTAGTTTGAGGGATTCAAGTGTTAGCAATAACACTTGGACTCCAACTTTTAAGCAAAGATATTAGCTTCGAATATCTAGGCTTTAACTTGACCTGAGATAGGCTTTGACTTTGCTTTAGGAATTGGGAAATGGGGTAGAATAGGAGTTATGCCTATTCTTATGCAAGTATTATTTATATAATTTCAGAACATGTCTGGATCTGGTGAAGGAGCTGGAGGTGGACTCACTCCTGAACAGATCATGCAAATAATGCAAACAATGCTTAACGAGAATAATGAGCGTCAAGCTAAGTTCTTGCAAGATCAGTTTCGTGCTCGTGATGAAGCCGAAACTAAGCGTAGGAAACAACAACATGATGACACTGGACGCCACAACGATGACACCGACGAGGAGGAAGCCCCTGTAGTCCCTCCTAAGGGCTGCAACTTTCGTTTTTTCAAAGCTTGTGGAGCTCAACCCTTCAAGGGTGCTGCAAATTCGATCGAAGCACTTGAGTGGATCACTGGCATCGAGCGGATTTTTCTCATCAGCGACTGTGCTGAAGAATCCAAGGTCAGCTTTGCTACTACACTGTTCGAGGGAGGCGCTGTTATGTGGTGGAGATCTCAGGAAAACATGTACGGAGCCAACTGGATTAAGTCCCTATCTTGGGATGAATTTAAAGTTATTTTCTTTCGTCAGTACTGCCCGGCTGATGAAAAGAAACGTCTGGAAGAGAGACTGATGTCTCTTACTCAGGGAACCAAATCGGTGACTGAGTATGAGATAGAATTTACCCGACTAAGCTTGCTGTCTGACTATCAAGTCGCTACTGAAGAGCGAAAGATCGACCGTTTTCTGATGGGTCTGCATCCTGAATATCAGAAGTTCTTGAAGCACCGGGGATATACCAACTATGCTGACTGTGTTGAAGCTGCTCGAATTCTCGAGCAGGATTTTATTCGAGCTGGAGGAGTTCCTACTTCCTCTGTTAACCCGACATGTCCATCACCGCCCAAGAAATCGCGCACCGGAAGCTATTCTGGATCTTCATCCAGATATTCTCAGCCACAGCAGTTTCAGTACCGACAGTTCAGCTCGCCTCCAGCACAGCAAACTCGATCATATGCGGTACATTCTGAGCCGAGGCAGTGTCGCCGCTGCCAGAAGTCACACATTGGGCATTGTAACCCCAATGATGTGAGGTGCTATGTGTGCAATGAAATAGGACATAGCAGTGAAGAATGTCCTAACAAAGTTAAAGTTTGCAACAACTGTTTACGCCCTGGACATAATGAGCATGCATGTACGCATCCGTTCAGCATGATTTACCCGAGTGCAGAGCATCATCCGCGATTGCAGCAACAGCAATACCGACCTCAGCAACAACATCAACATCAACAGCAAAGACAAAATCAACCGGCCCGACATAGCACATCGCGAGGAGGTTCTAGTCGCCGTAACGAGCCAGCTCGGAGTCAGAATCGCGCATTCCAGATAACGGCCGAGCAAGCAAAGGAAATACCAGATGTGGTATCTGGTATGTTTCTCGTTAACTCTGTACCTGCTAGAGTTATTTTTGATTCAGGAGCCAACCGTTCCTTCATATCAAATTCATTTGCATCTAAACTTGGAATTGCACCGACTACACTACCTGTTATCTTTGATATTGAAACGGCCAGTAACGTGTGCGTGTCCACAGATAAAATTTACCGCGATTGCATAATTCTGTTAGATAATTGCACGTTCCAACTTGACCTCATTCCTATGGACTTTCACGAATACGACGTCATCGTGGGTATGGATTGGCTTGATCATCATGACGCCAGCATTGTCTGCAAGAAGAAGTTGATAAAGCTCACTACTCCGGATGGCCGCAATATTTGCATCTACGGTGACAGAAAGACAGGTGAAATATGCTTAATTTCTGTAGTCAAAGCTAGGAAACATATAGCTAAGGGTTGTGTGTCATACTTAGCATATGCGATAGATGCTAAGTCTGAAAATAAAGCATTAGCCGAGGTTCCGATAGCCTCCGAGTTTCCCGATGTCTTTCCCGAGGACATCTCTGGACTCCCGCCAGACCGTCAGGTGGAGTTCAGAATTGATTTAGTGCCCGGCGCGGCACCGATTGCTCGAGCCCCTTATAGACTTGCACCTGCAGAGATGCAAGAAATGATGAAGCAATTGCAAGAATTGCTAGATAAGGGACTCATACGACCAAGTTCATCTCCTTGGGGAGCTCCTGTTTTATTCGTTAAGAAGAAAGATGGGACTCTCCGGATGTGCATTGATTATAGGGAGTTGAACAAGGTAACAATAAAGAACAAATATCCGTTGCCCAGAATAGACGATCTTTTCGACCAGATTCAGGGAGCCAGTTACTTCTCAAAGATCGATCTTAGATCTGGGTATCATCAGCTCAAAGTCATGAAGAAGACGTCCCTAAAACGGCTTTCCGTACCAGATATGGGCATTACGAGTTTCTTGTTATGCCCTTTGGCCTTACAAACGCTCCTGCGGCGTTCATGGATCTGATGAACCGCGTTTGTAGACCAATGCTCGATAAGTCCGTTATCGTCTTTATAGACGATATTCTCATCTACTCGAAAACTGAAGCTGAGCATGCTGTGCATCTTAGAGAGCTGCTAGAGTTGCTGCGCAAAGAGCGACTTCACGCCAAGTTCTCTAAATGTGAATTTTGGCTGCGACAGGTGCTTACAACCTCGATTTATTCATTTTTAGCTTATCTTTTCTTAAATTTCATGTTCAGCGTTAACTTGCAAATTCTTGATCTTATCAGATACAATTCCTTGGTCATGTGATATCTGGTGAAGGAATCTCTGTGGATCCTTCTAAGATAGAAGCAATTCAAAATTGGGAAGCTCCCAAATCAGCTACTGAGATTCGAAGTTTCTTAGGATTGGCGGGTTACTACCGTCGATTCATTAAGGACTTCTCAAAGTTAGCCATGCCTCTTACATCTCTTACTCGCAAGAATGTTCCCTTTATTTGGGAAGAAGCTCAAGAGAACTCATTCCGAACTTTAAAACAGAAACTCACCGAAGCACCTATTCTGGCCTTACCCGAAGGCAATGAAGACTTTGTGGTCTTCAGCGATGCTTCATATCAAGGGCTTGGGTGTGTTTTGATGCAAAGAGGCAGAGTCATAGCATATGCTTCTCGCCAGCTTAAGGATCATGAAAAGAGTCATCCGACTCATGACCTTGAACTTGCTGCTGTGACTTTTGCATTGAAAACATGGCGTCATTACCTCTACGGCACCAAATGTCAACTGTATACGGATCACAAGAGCCTTAAGTATATATTCAGCCAGAAGGAGCTCAACATGCGCCAGCGACGCTCCATGGAACTCATCAAAGACTATGACTGTGATATTCTTTATCACCCTGGCAAAGCGAATGTGGTGGCCGACGCATTGAGTCGTAAATCCTACTCTGCTAAATGTCTTTATACCTTGACTCATACTTCGTTTTCATCAACTTTGATCGATGAAATCCTTGTTTCTCAAGCCGAAGCTTTAAAAGAAGAAAACCTCAACTCTGAGGACATGAAAAGGCAACTTCAGTTCTTAACCGATAGCCCTCGTGGCTTAAAGCTTTTCAAAAATCGTGTCTGGGTTCCCAAATTTGGTGATGTTCGACAGAATATTCTTTCGGAAGCCCACTGTTCTAACTTCTCGGTACATCCTGGCAGCACCAAGATGTACAACGATCTAAAAGCCGAGTATTGGTGGCCCGGTATGAAAAGAGACGTAGGCCAATATGTCGATAATTGTGTTACTTGCCGATTGGTCAACGCGGAGCATCAGCAGCCTTATGGCAGTCTACAGCCTCTACCGATTCCCGAGTGGAAGTTCGATCACATAACGATGGACTTTGTGACGAAGCTTCCTACTACGCGAAGACAGCACGACGCAATATGGGTTATCGTGGATCGCCTAACCAAAGTCGCACATTTCATTCCGATTCGCGAAAACTATTCACTCGAGAAACTAGCCAAGTTGTACATAGACGAGATTGTTACACGACACGGAGTGCCAATGTCAATTGTTTCGGATCGCGACAGTCGGTTCACTTCGAGGTTCTGGAGTGCATTACAAGATGATTTAGGCTCCAAGATCAGAATGAGTACGGCGTATCATCCACAGCCTGATGGCCAAAGCGAGCGCACGATCCTTACACTCGAAGACATGCTGCGGGCATGTGTTCTTGAGTTTAGCGGTAGTTGGGACGACCACTTGCCGTTAGCAGAATTTTCTTATAACAATAGTTACCACTCATCCATCAAAGCCGCACCTTTCGAAGCCTTATACGGACGCAAGTGCCGAACTCCTACGTGTTGGCATGAAGCCGGTGAAGCACCAATCGCCGGTCCCGAGCTACTTCAGCAGACTAATGAAAAGATCAGAATTATTCGCCAACGCTTAGAAACCGCTCAATCTCGACAGAAATCGTATCACGACCGACGCCATAAACCTTTAGAATTCCAGAAGGACGATTATGTCGTATTGAAAGTCTCGCCGATGAAAGGTGTGTTCAGATTCGGCAAGCGTGGCAAGTTAGCACCACGATTCGTTGGTCCTTTCAAGATCACCGAGCGTGTTGGAACTCAATCTTATTTGTTGGACTTGCCGAGCGAACTGTCCAACATACACCCCGTGTTTCACGTTTCGCAGCTTAGGAAGTGCAAAGAAGATGACAGAGAAAAGTGGGCCGATCATCTAACTTACAAGATTAACGAGAAACTGCAATGTGACGAGCCTGAAGTTATTCTAGAAACAAAGATGAAGAAACTGAGAAATAGAGAAGTAGCAATGGTGTTGGTGCAGTGGAGGACTTCTCACGGAATTTCTCAGACCTGGGAATCTGAGGAAGACATGAGAGTTCGATATCCGCATCTGTTTGAGCCTTAGGTACTTCGAGGACGAAGTGCAAGCGTGGTGGGCTCATACTATAACACCTTGCCTTTTATTTGCATTTTTATTTTAAGTAATTTTGAGCAATTTGCGTAAAATGATGTAATTTCGAGATTTAGTATAAATAGGAGTCGGGAGTTACATTTTCTCACTTTTGCAAAATCCTTCTAGCAAATTCCAGAGCTTCTCTCTCTAGCCCGAAACTTCTCTCTAACTTTTCTCTCAAACCGACCGGCCAAATCTCGAGTTCTATACGTCATCGGAAAGGTCTCGAGGAGTACTACACGGATCTACCATTGCATGTGAGATTTCATACGGTTTTGAGGTAAGATTTGTCATTTTCGACTTCTGCATTTTCGGTTTGAAGTACAAAATTCGAGTTTATTATTTTTAGGCGATTTAAAGCTAATTTCGTATGAATTTTAGCTAGAATATGATAGATTATGTATAATATAACTAAACCGAGGCTTATTACTTAGCTTATTTGTGATTTTTAGACTTGAAAATGCATGTTTAAAGCTGTAGCTTATGAACAAACTCGAGTATGCGTAGAACAAACTCGAAATGCCAAGAACAAGCTCGAATAGAGCTAAATTCGAGACATAGGTTCGAATCTAGCCTCAGATTCGAATGAGGTTCGAATCTAACCCTCCCCCATTCGAGTCTGTCTTCGAGTTTGTCCCCATGTGTTCGAATTTGTCATTAAATTCGAAACCTTCCCCCTAAATTCGAATTTAATTGATAAAATTTACGGACAACGCATAAATTAGCAAAATAAATAGCAAAATATTTAGCTAGAAGTTATGGCTTATAGATGTTGGAATATTGAGCTAGCAGTATTAATTTAGTACATGTTCTGTAATATTAAACTTCAGATATTATACATAAGCCGTTTAGCCCAGTTGCGAGTCAAAGCCAGAGCCAGAATATTATAAAGCCTAGATAAGCAAGTGCAAGCATTATAAAGCAATTTAAAGCGTAAATAAGCCCGAGCAAGCATTTCAGAGTATTTCAAAGCATTTTCAGTACTGTGAGTAACAGTTATTCTTGTTTACATGTTTTATATGAAATTGAGACATAAATTGCTTCTATATGATTTCGTTGGAATTCAATAGACTTTTGTGAGTGAAGGCGAACACTGTGGTACAGGTGATGCCCAGCTTAGCCGGATCTTACATTTGATCTATTAATATGCATATTTATCTGCTATCTGTTTATTGTTCTGCATACTATACAGCAAACTTTGTGTTAGCGTTTCTTTGTGCATCTCATAAGCATTATATTTAGCGAGCAAGCAATTCTGATGTTCACCACTATCCCTTGAGCATTATGCGGGTAGCTAGCCCCGCATCACAGATTGATCATCTGTCAGCGGTAAACCCATAGTGGTGGCATCTCCGTTCTGCGTGAAATGTCTCAATTGTGCAGCGTTCTTTCTGGGTATTAAGCAAATGAGCAAGCAAGCAAGCAAGCAAGCAAGCATAACAGCCTTTTTAGGCACTTTCGCCTCATATTTTACATGCATTCATGAATATCTGTTTACTCACTAAGCATTAGCTTACAGTTACTACTCATAATTTTTACAGGAAAAGGTAAAGAACAAGCTGGACCTTCTGCTTAGGTCTATTTTCTGATCAACCCAGAGGACTTAGCTCACTTTCAGCTTGTGGTATAGCTTTATGATGCCTTGGGTTCTGGGTAGCTGCTTTTATTTTAATTGTGATGTTTTTTGCAACTTAATACTGTAACCTTGTAGTACGTGTAGTGCAAGACTTATTGTAATGTTTTATTTAGCTTTATGCATTTATTATTATTCTTGGGATAAGCAAGCGTGTTTTAAAGCAAGGATGTGACAGATCCTCTACTCTTTTTCCTATCCTAGGATTAAGGCGTTCAAACTTCCTTGACCTTCCCTCTTTCCTTATGATTCTGGCAATTATATCTGCGTAGGGTTCATTGCCGATATTGATTAATTCTTTCCAAGCTAAAACCTTGATCTCAATCTTTGGCAGTGAATTGAAGACTTTCAGAGATCTTTTGAGGTACTGGAGCCCATCTTTTCTCTTGATTATGAATAGCTGCAATTCTCGATCAAAGAAACAGCTTAAAATGCTTCCTGACAGTTTTCCAGTACCCGGCACCCTCATCTTCTTTTTCAGCTCTAATTCTTTTTGCTCAGCCCTGAACCACAACTTTCTTTTCTCTTCATTAGTCAGTTCTCTGGCAGGTTCCTCTATTGATGACTCAACATTTAAAGCAGCATTAACTACTTCTATGTTAACAACATCATTTCCTTCTATCACATATGTATCAGTGATTGGATTTTGCTGGACTACGATTTCATCGGCTTCATCGTCTTCATCAGCACACACCTCATCATCTGACTTCCAATCAACAATCTCTTCAGGAACAAATTCACCCTCTTCTAGTTCCTCCATATCCTCTTCAAAGTCAAAGCCCAAGTCCATCGGGTCGTCATCTAGATCCATGAGTGCATCAATCATCTCACTTATCTCATACTCTGTAGGTTTAGACGAACTGGCCTCTCCTACTTCACCTCCCAACTGACTTGGCTCCCCCTGAGATTGAGCAGCCTGAGCAGCAGAAAAATCTACTGGCTCATTCTGTCTTTGAGTGCTGGGATCATTGCCCTGGTCATCTTCATTATCATCATCCTCCCTGCGAACTTCTTGATCACGGCACGATGTCTTCCCCTGAGCCTGTAAATTTTTCATTAATTGCTCAACTAGGGAGCGCATCGATCTTAGCTCAGCCGCTTGATCAGCGACAAAGCTCTTTAGCTCTAAGTTCTCTTCCTGAACTTTTTCCACAAGCTTCTTCAGATCGGCATTCTCCTTATCAAGATTTGCATTATGAGTCTGAATCTCATCGATTGCCTTTGTTAGGCCTAAGATCTGGATATTTTGGAAGTCAACTCGAGCTTTTAGCTGCAGAAATCTTTGATTGTCGGCGTATGTGGATGAGGTTGATGGGATGGATTGAAGTGGAGTTGGAATGACCGGCGATGGGATGTATGGTTCATCATGAGGTGGTGATGGTGAAATGGTGGTTTGAGGTTCCTGATGTTGAGGAATTTGAGGTTGAGGAATTTCTGGTTGTTCTGCTGAAGCTGAAGACGATCCTTGCATAAATCTATGACGCTTGGCCCGTTTCCTTGTCACTAACGGTGCAACCTCTTCTTCTTCAAAATCAGAGTCATCAGACTCTCGTGATGCTCTACGCCTTGAGGCTTCTCCATTTACTACCAACCTTGATCCATAAGTTCCTATTTGAACAGGAGGTTCTGTAGATATGGACTCTGGAGCTTCAACCTCTATCTCCTCCATTTCTTCTGACTCAGTTGCAGATGATGACTCATCATTACCAGTCTGTTCTGGTTCATATTCGTCAACATCCCTAAGAACATCTTCTTCTCCCTCTGGAGGCTCAAGCAATTCTCCAACTAATGCTGCAGATATTTCTTCATTGGCATGAGGACCAGCTTCCCAAATTTCATGTAACGTCTGACACAACTGATCAGATTCACTTGGAATATTCGAAGGGCCCGCCTCTTGTACCTCTGGCTGTTGACTTGTAGAAGGCCTAGATGCCTGAGTCTGACTCGCAGTAGCTCTTTGTCTTCGCCTTTGTTGTTGTGCTCGCAGTGGCTGTGGTTGTTGTTGTGGCTGTCCAGGCTGAACTTCCACTACACCTGCCCAGTTGGCAGTATCTGGTGGTTCAAAGTTCCTATCTAGAACTGCTCCAAACAACGGTCGCTCGACCGGAACCGCCAACCTTCCTCTGTGCGAGGAACAATCAGCAAAAATCCTTTTATCCATTACCGCGACACTCTGAATCACATTTTGCTGCAGAAAATTCGGCAAGAAGTGCCTGATGAGCATCATTATGAAACGAGGATATAGCAGAAATTGTTGCTGCTCTGGAGCCGAGATTTGATGAACGAATTCCGAGAAAAACATTTGAGAAAAGCTGAAGGGCTGATTATAAACTAAAGCGATCATCCCAGATTGGATCTTCGAGACAATATAATCAAAACCAGCTTTCTTGGCTGCAAAGCAAACCATAAACACATGAGCCAAGAATCTCCATTGACCAATAAGCCCGCTCTTCATGTAAGATGTCTTCGTAACATCTAAACTATAACCCATTCTCTGAAAAGCTGCTTGCCTAATACTTAAGGGAAAGTCAATAGGCCCAGACTCTTCTTCCTGAGATCCTAGCTGCAAAACCTGACGCAGCATATCGGCAGAAAACACCAATGGTTGTCCTGCTATCCTTGTTCTCAGCACTGTCGGGGTGACAGAGCAATCCACCTGTAGATGATCATAGAATTGGCGAACATAGGGAATAAAAATCTGAATGTTATGAGACAAAGCAAAAGCAATCCTAGATTCTACTAGGAAATCCATCATTTGACGAAAACCCTGCGCCTCAGGGATATGATGGTCTGGGGGAATGACCATATTATGCTTCGGCACGAATACTCGAACAGCCATATCTGCACAATAGATAAACTATTAGAATTAATAAAAATCAATAAACTTTCCTAAATTCAAATTTGTTTTATTTTGAACTTGATTAAGTACAAAATCCAACACAAAAGAATTTCTACAAGTTTAATTAAATTTAAATTGAATAATTCAAATAAAATAACAGATTCGAATAGACAGATTCGAAGACCACTTTTCGAGTTTGATGACAGATTCGAAGACCACTTTCGAGTTTGATGACTCACTCGAATCTAATGACCTTCTCGAGTTTACTGACAAACTCGAGAGAGGTCTTGAACAGATTCGAACCCGTCGGCCAAACTCATCACCAAAACCCATGATTTCAACCTTTTAGGACTCAGAAAATTACATTCATTAGCCCTACTAGATACTAATCACAGATATATGCATTTAATTTGACTATTTACTGGTCCAAACTTTGTAATTTTGGAAAACACGACTTAGACCCATAAACCTTCAAAAATCGATGATTTTGGCTTAAATGGTGTATAAAACTACATGAATCTTGTACAACCCAGTTGTTTGTACCTAGAAGTATCAGTAGAATCGAACACTTTAGCAAGAAACTCGACAAATTGTCGTTTTTGTGGAAATCGGTAGACTCGAGCCGATAGATTCGAAATCGCCTAAATAGATTCGAGGGTATAGATTCGAAAACAGTAATGACTTAATGACGTTACTGTTAACCTATATATACCACCTACCTTCGAATCTAAGGCCAATGTCGAATCTACTGACAGATTCGAGACTACCCTAATTCGAGTGTAAACTAAACTCGAAATTCCCAAAACACTTAGAAAATTTCGAAAATTTTGAAATAAATTTAACTTTTTCAACTTTTTCAACTTTATTGTGTAACAAGATAAACTATGCCAAATCTTTTACCCTAAGCACAAGATTTTTCACGCAGTGTTTATTTTATCCAACTATGAATGCACCCTCAGTAATTTTTGACCCTTTTCCTAAGTAAAAAATAAAATAAAATAAAATAAAATAAAAACTAAGTAAAAATAAAATTTTAAAATTTTGACCAAAAATTTAACTTAGACTTAAGCTATACTTATTAAAATTTACAACCTAAGCTAAACGCTAAACAAAATATTTTTGATGAGTATAGTCAAAGAAAGGTTCAATCAGATAGCGGTGTCAGATAGTCACTTTCAGTACTTAAACTTCCACACTTAGGAATTTTTGATTCCTTTGATTGTTTGTCGTGAAATACCCATTTAGCCGATTGTTGGTATTTACCCCTTTAAACATCCTACATTTCGGAATATCCCTGGCATTTTTATTTATCATGAAATTATCTTGCGTGACTCAGACATAGACATACTTTTATGATCAAGGCATACAGACAAAGATTCTAACTTGTTGGTATTTGCAAACTTTCTTTAAAAGACAAACATCGGACACAGGTTTGTATTTTCATACAACAAAGTGTCTTAATTTGACTTAAGGTTTATTCTTAAAGTTAGCAAGACAGCGGTGACAGGTCTGTACCGACGTACGACAAAGCGACGTATCTTGCCAACCCGAATCTAAACAGAGGTAACAGGTCCGTACTTACATACAACAGAGTTACATGTTTTCGACTCTCAATTTTGTATGATTTTTCTATTCTTTCCATTTTAAAATGTATTTGATGTTGCTATACATTCCCAGAAAGTTTGCATACCTCATTTAGACTCAAAGTTTGTATGTCGTGTACATAAAAATTAAGACCGTTGGTCGTACATCTAAGTTAGTGACACGTTTGACTTTTTCTTGAATATTTTATTTGCCTTGAGACTCCCTATATGTATTATGCCTACCAACACATCAAATTAAAATAAAGTATAGCACTTAGAACTTTAGGTACATTATGTGTGAAAGCCTAAACACTTAGAGTTTGTAACGACTGTGCTAATTTTCGTCACTTTGAACCTATGCATCTAAGACTTAACTCCTTTTTTCTGATATTCTCTTTTTTTGTATTTTTATGATTTTCTCTCTTTTTTCTTTTGTTTTTCATAAGAAATAGCAATAAAAGAAGATAACCTACTAACTTACTAAAAATAGAAACTATCCTAAATTAGCAGACTTACTATAAAAAGAAAGAAGTACTACAACTATAAAAGGAAATAAACTACTACTAAGGTCAAATGACTCTGGGTTGCGCATTCCATTTAGTTGAATTAAATATTCAAACCGTCACTTATCAAATGCTTTGGTAAATAAATCTGCATTATTATCGTCCGTTGCTACTTTTACCAATTTGATTAAGTTCTTTTCTGCACAATCACGAATAAAATGATGCCTTATGTCTATGTGCTTTGTTTTACTGTGTTTAACTGGATTGTTAGTTATAGCAATTGTAGATTGATTGTCTATCCTAATTGGAGTTTGAGTGTAAGCCAAACCGTAATCCCGCAATTGTTGTTGTATCCACAGAACCTGTGAGCAGCAACTTCCAGCAGCAACATACTCGGCCTCGCACGTTGATACGGCTACCGACGTCTGTTTCTTGCATTGCCAGGATACCAGTCTCCCTCCTAGGAATTGACAACCTCCAGTTGTTGATTTGCGTGTCAAGCTGCATCCTCCGTAGTCAGAATCTGTGAATGCCTCCAACTCTAGATCTCCCTCCGCGTGATACCAAAGTCCCAGCTTCGGTTTCGACTTGAGGTATCGTAGAATCCGCTTCACAGCTTTCATGTGCATATCTTTCGGATTAGCTTGAAACCTAGCACAAATACAGACAGCAAACATGATGTCAGGTCTTGAAGCAGTTGAATACATAAGTGATCCAATCATGGCCCGATATAACGTCGGATCCACATCGGTATCACTTTCAGTACCCGGTCCGAGATCGTGATTCACTTGAATCAGCGTGCTGAAATGGGCAGTCAATTTTGTTCCTTCCATCCCGAAGCGTTCCAATATGTCATAGACATACTTCATCTGATGGATAAACATCCCTTCCTTCTTCTCGTCAACTTGTAACCCCAAAAAGAAGGTTAACTCTCCCATTGCACTCATCTCGAATTTCGACTTCATCACCTTCTCGAAATCTTTGCACATCTGTTCGTCTGATGAACCAAAAATGATATCATCGACGTACACTTGTACCAAGATGAAATGTTCTCCCTTCCTCTTAACAAACAGAGTACTATCTATCCTACCCCTTTCAAACCCATCTTCTAATAAATGGTTGGATAGAGTCTCATACCATGCCCTTGGTGCCTGATGCAATCCATATAGAGCCTTATCCAAACGATATACTCTATCAGGATATTTTGGATCTGCAAATCCGGGCGGCTGTTCTACGTCCACCAGCTCCTTCACTTTCCCATATACGAAAGCACTCTTCACATCAAGTTGATAGACCTTAAAGCCCTTGAACGAGGCAAAAGCTAGAAACAACCAAATGGCTTCTAGACTAGCTACTGGTGCCAACACTTCATTGTAATCGATTCCCTCCTCTTGGTTGAAACCCTTTACAACTAGCCTAGCTTTGTTGCGAGTGACTATACCCCGATCGTCTCTTTTGCACTTAAAAACCCATTTGGTTCCTATGGCAACTTCCCCTCGAGGTAATGGAACTAACTCCCACACTTCTAGTTTCCTAAACTGCGAAAGTTCTTCCTGCATCGCTTCAACCCAGGAGTTATCCTTAAGTGCCATTTGCACATTCTTAGGCTCTACTTGCGATATGAAACACGAATAGAGACAGGTATGATATGCCTCGGAGTCATTTATCATCGACAACAACACTGTGTTGTTATTTAAACTACTCCTAGTTCTCACACCTTCGTTAGGATTTCCTATGATGCTTTCTATAGGATGGTTCTTGTTGATCCTAGAGGTCTCTATCTCGTCAACTCTCAGATTATCTCCTAAGTTAGATCCTATTTCACCTAATGGGGGAACAACCTCTGTTTCTACAT
This sequence comes from Centrapalus pauciflorus, assembly GCA_020465985.1. Taxonomy (NCBI): domain Eukaryota; kingdom Viridiplantae; phylum Streptophyta; class Magnoliopsida; order Asterales; family Asteraceae; genus Centrapalus; species Centrapalus pauciflorus. The sequence goes on along the minus strand of JAANYP010004493.1, from coordinate 96,630 downwards.
TTTCCTCCTCATGGACATTTTCCTCAGAGTTGGAACTTGTTGCTTGAGTCTGATTCTCAGTGGTAGGTGCTTCTGGATCAGCAACTTCTGGAGATCCATCTTCAGTCGCAGTAGGCTCGGATGCGGATTGAAATGTAGTCCTCGGAAAGGTATGACCTTCGTCATTCAGATGCAACGTCGCCATGTCCTTTTCGATTGTACCTGCATTTTCATCCAAAGGAATGTTAAATGACTCAAATAATTTATCATAGTCAAATATCCATTCCGGACCTGTTTGGGGTTCATGTGTATAACTCGTGACTTCAATGTTATACACAATCTCTACCGTACCATTTGTTTTGTTAAAAACCCATTTGTTTGGTGAGTTCGGCACATAACCTAGGAAGTATCCTTCGTCAGCCTTTTCACCAAACTTCGGTTGATGTTTTGTACGCAAAAGAGTGCATGGTACCCCAAACGGTTCGAAGCCAGTTAAATTAGGTGGCCGTTTATTCAAAATTTCATAACAGGTTTTGTTCAAAGATTTGACAGTTAGGACTCGGTTTAAAATGTGGCATGCGGTATTCACTGCCTCCCCCCAAAACATGGTAGGAAGTTTTGAATCCGAAAGCATAGTCCTAGCTGCCTCAATCAGTGTCCTGTTTTTACGTTCGGCCACCCCATTTTGTTGAGGCTCATATGGTGCACTAAATTGATGCACTATGCCCTTTGAGAGGCAATATACACCAATTACAGTGTTTTTGAACTCAGTTCCATTATCACTACGTATCCTTTTAACCCTTGTTCCGTAGGAATTCTCCACTTGGTCTAAGAACCCGATGAGCTTGGAAGCTGTCTCGTCCTTTGTACCTAAAAAGAAAACCCAAGAAAATCGTGAGTAATCGTCAGTGATAACTAAACAGTACCAACTACCTCCTATACTCCTTTTGTTGATTGGTCCGAAGAGATCCATATGCAACAAATCGAATGTAGAGGTTATGGAATTCTGAGTCTTGGACTTGTGTGTCTTCTTATGTTGTTTGCCCTTCTTGCATGGTAGACACTTGTCCTCGAACTGAAAGCTCTTCATAGGCACACCTTGCACCAACCCATTTTTCGTTATGTAATTCATCTTTCTTAGGTGCAAGTGAGCCATGCGTCTGTGCCACAATACCGATTCCGTCTCCGAAGCTTTGGATAACAAACAGATTGGCCCCATCGAAGTCTCCGGCTTGTTCATATCAAGCATGTACAAGTCATTCTTCCTTGGTGCCCGCATCAATACCCATTCTTCAGGAATCTTGAATCCCGGTTTTAGCACTAACGCTTCAATGTCAGTGAATAACACTGAATTTTTCTTGTCACAGATTTGAGATACACTAATGAGATTGTGGACCAGTTTATCAACGTGATAAACTTGGTCCAACTTGATTGTCCCATTAGTGACCACTCCGGTACCCGTGATGTTTCCTCCTTTATTTCCCGCGAATGATACAAATCCCCGATTCCCACCCTTGAAGTCTGTAAGGAGACTTCTTTCCCCTGTCATGTGCCTGGTGCATCCACTGTCGACGAACCACTTGTTGTTTGGACCTGTGGTAATCTCCTGCACATGAAAGAAAATAGGCTAGTTATCACGGGGAACCCAAGCCATAACTGACTTGGTTATACCATTCTCGTCCACATACTTAAACTCTTTCAAATACCATCTCGCCTTTCAGGTGACTTGGGTCGTTGAACAGGAGTTTGTTGTGGTGCCAAGTGATGTAAATTCACTCTTTGCCTTTGAGTAGGCATTTGTTGTGGAGCTCTAGAATAATTCCGATTATATTGCATTTCATATTGTGATCCCTGAGCTCTAACCGGTGCGTAATGTCTAACAGGAGTATGAGACCTAACTGGAGTGTGTGCCCTGCTAGGTGTTGTGCTCCTATAGACTTGTTGAGGTGCTGACCTAGATTGATTAATGACACGATTCGGTGAATTTGTCCTAACCACTTCCTTTGGTCCAACCTTTACCGGTGTTTGTTTCACAACTTGTTTTGGTGCGGCCTGCACAGTTTTCTCGGTACTCTGAGAACTACTAGTGCTCGCCACATTTGTTGAGGGCTTAACAGGTGTTGGGTTCACTGTCTTAGGTGTAACTTCGGCTTTCCTAAGCGGACAGTGAGATGCAACATGCCCCTTTTCATGACATCTGAAGCAGGACATCTTATCTATGGACTTCTTGTGTGTGCCCTTAGACTTAGGTGTCTCACTAGTGTCTTGGTCCTTTTGTACATCTATTGCGACTGGCTCATCGTCCTGATCATTAAAATCAATTTTATGTTGTCCTGCAGGTGTTTCACTGGAGGAAGACACAAATTTGACTTTCTTAACCTTGACAGTTGTGTCAGCCACCTTAGGTGTATTTTCTACTACATGCTCAGATATAGGTGCAGGTATGTCCTCTAAGTCTACTGATTTGTCAGTTTTCTCCTGAGGTTGAGGCACGTAGTTTGCATTAAAAGGTGGAGGAATTTCATGAAATCCTAGACCTACGGGCTTTTTAGATTGTCTTTGAGCATCTAAAACTTTCCCTAGGTTCAGGCTTGAATTCCTAAACTTCTCTAGCTTACTATTGGCCTCTGCTACCTTTACCTTTGTTTCAGCTAGCTCTATGTCTTTGTCCTTAAGATTTTTGGTCAAGGCCTCTACATGCTCATACATAAGCTCTAACCTAACACACTGCTCACTCAGTTTGTCTTTCAGAACTATTACGTCTTGAGCATCAGCCTTAAGTTTTTCCCTTAAGATCTTGCTTAATGTCGTTTAGGCTAGCATTATCAGTCTTTAAAGACTCATTTTGAGCAGTTATGGTTTTATGTGATTCTAAGACTAGATTCAACCTATCATTAGAAGTAACACATAACAAGCATAATTCATGAAAAAGAGAGTAAGTCAGACTAACCTTTGTGTGGTCGGATTCCACATTGGCCATTTGAGCGGCAAACTCCAGAAGCGTCTGATCATTCGTCTTCTCCACCCACATCGGACTGCTGTCCCTTGTGGTCTGCTCTTCCCCTTCACATCCATTCTCCGTGGCTTCAGCCATAAAAGCCCGAGCATTTGATTCCGGATGTGAACTCCAGTCATAGGTACCATCCAGCTGTCTGTCTGATGTGACATTTAATAGTAGACCAGCTAGATTGGCTTGACCAGCAGATGAACTCAGAAGGTATCGTTGTTGAGACTGATTCTGAAACTGTCCCTGATGCTGACTCTGCCCTTGGTACGTATCTACCTTCGGTCTCTGACATTCTCTGGCGAAGTGTCCCAGACCTTGACAGTTGTAGCACTTGACCTTGGACTTATCAAATCCAATTCCCTTATTGTTCATCGTCAGATTCCTCCCAGTTCGTTTGATGAATCTTTTAACCCGTTGGGTTACCATGGCCAGTTGCCATTTAAGGTCCATCTCCTCAAGATCGTCAGGGTCGACCTGATCATAGTCTTCATCCCAGAGAGCAGGATCGTTTATCTTCCCCTGAACGCAGTTCCCGTATGCAGCCACAAATGAAGCAAGTAGGTTCAAATGTTCTTCGGCTGATTTTGCGCTCATGGGCATCTTAGAGTAGCCCTGAGATGTCGATGCCTGAGTTGCTTGAGGTAGCTGTTCTTCCGATCTTCCCAATCCTAAGAACGCTCTGTTCAGTGGGTCATCAGTCTCTGCTGGTGACGACGTTTCTCCGGTGAAATACGCTGTAGCAGTCTTCAGATCGGCTGCCGCTGAAGGTTTTGTTGATTTTCCAAAATACATCGCTGGATTCTGGACTTGTTCGAAATCCGTTTCGGCCTTCAGTAGCTCGAAATGATAAGCTCGCAACGTTCCCACAATATCCTCCAAAGATTGGGTATAATACTTGTCTTCATTAAGCTTGATCATTGCCACATACATAGCCCATTTGGCTGGTAAGGCATCACGAAGCTTATCGTTCTTGTCGGTGTCAATATACTCAATCCCGTGACTTTCAAGCTCCGTCAACAGATGATAGAACCGGGTGATGGTATCATCCAGCTGTTCATCCTTTAACGCCTTGAAAATAGCAAACTGTTGTTTCAACATCTCCATACGCTTTCTTCGAACCCGTGGGTTACCCTCACATCTCTTTTCCAGTGACTCCCAAAGTTCCTTAGATGTCTTCTGAGTCCGGAATGTGTGTAGTATATCCTGAGGCAACGCCATTCAAATTATCGAGAAAGCTCTGTTCTCGGCTTCATAAAGCTTCTTATCATCCTCCTTCATCATTTGGTATGATAAGACTCTCTGACGGCCTTCAACTTCAGAAATTGGTGGAATGTATCGTTCGTCAATACATACCCACATGCGCATGTCATTGAAGCGCACAAAATCGGCAAACCGATCTTTCCACCAGTAATAATCCTCGAGTTTCATCAGCTTAGGCGGAGTGTTTGCCTTCCCGACCTCGTGGTCCATTTCCAGAAATTTTTGAAGATTTGACATTGTTTTAAAAGTAATTGAATTGAACTTAATTAATTTAATTCGAAACTAATTTGAATTAATTCTTTCGAGTCTAGGTAGATTCGAATATAATTAAATTTAAATTTATTTGGGATTAAATTCGATTAAGTTTTGGTAATTCAATTAAATTCGAAACTAATGACAGATTCGAAAGTCCTCAAATTCGAAGGTCAAGGCACACTCGAACACACAGTAGATTCGAAGCCCTATTCGTATCTAGACTAAACTCGAAGCAAACTCGAATGTATCAGACTCGAGACCCCTATCGAATGTAGGACAAACTCGAATTAGACTCGAAACAATGTTTATCAAACTCGAGAGGAGCGGATTTGGTTAGACTCGAAACTAAGTAAAACCCTAATTACTCCTAATAGATTCGAGCGCCGCAAACTCGAAAAACGGCTAACACCTCGATTTCTTTACGTTTTGCAGATTAAATCAATATTTTTACAGAGAAAAATATTGATTTCGATCAAAAACGTGAAAAATAACAAAGTGTTTCCCGGATCACAATTTGCTAAGCTCGAAAAACACGAATTTGAGAGAAAAAACCGTCCAAAAAGCGTCAAGAAACCTAGGATATATCTAGATGAACATGAACAACACCAAGAACACCCCGTAGGCTCTGATACCACTTGTAAGGTCTACCACTACGAGATCTATCTAGACGCGGAACCGTCAACGAGTGCGGAATCCTCGTTAACGGGTAGACGGTAACAACTCTCACCAGAAACACGGAGACTATCAGAAGCTGCACGAACGACACACGAACGCACCTACGAACTGATTCTCTCCGAAACGACACTAACACTGATGATAAACTCGAAATCGCTTAATGCTTAATCACTCTCAAATTCTGCAAAAAGTCACTTAATATTTCGAGTCTATCCCTAATTATAGAGGCTAATTCGAGTCTGTCATGGGCCAAACTCGAATCCGGCCCCAAGGCCCATTCGAGTTTGTCCTCACTGACATTCTCGAATCTGCCACACAACACATTCGAATATGCTCAATTGACTTATTCAAATCTGACCTAGATTCGAATCTTAGTCCTTTGAGGATTCGAATTTACTCATTCAATTAATTAACTTAGACTAGAAAATTATGTCCTTAACTTATGTTTGATTTTATCTTTGATCTTTATGTTTGAACTTCTTGTAATGCGTTACATTAAGTTCAAACACACAAACAATAATAATTATCAACCATATAAAAACATATATATCTAACACTTGCTAAACCACAATGTTGGATCACTTAGACTGCTATCGTCACACAGGGTGTACCAACAATACATCAAAGTGTCATTCTTTACATTTTTTCCACATAACTAAGTTTCAGCTAACAGAAAATAAACTCTGAAACTTGCAGAACTCTTGATCTAACATGGATCAAGTTGCCAATCTTGCTGCAAAATCAAAATTATTAAGCAAAAAGGCAAAAAGTGCCGCAAAGCCAGGTGAGGAAGGGCATGTCACCAAGAAGGCCAAAAGACTTAAGTCTGCTCCATTAGGTTCTGTGTTTGAGGGGGAGTAGGTTGTATCCCATGGACCATTTGTTGGTCCACAGGCCTTTGTGGCCAGTGGCAATGTGCCACCTGAAACCACGGAACAACCTATTCCAGATGTTCCAAGCCCAGTCTCCTCATCAATCCAATCCCCCACTGGTTCCTCTAAAAAAGAGCCAGTTGACAAAGAGGCCAAACTTGTTGTGTCCACTCCACCTTTCTTGGAGACTGGTGCAACACCCGTGGAGCGTGCTTCACTCTACCCTGATTCCACCCTAAGTCAGCCTTAGCCCTTTGGTTCCTCTAAACAGGGTCCAACTGTACATCTGGAGTCTGCATCATCCACTGTCCCACCCTCCCAACAGGGTGAGGACATTGAAATACAGGAGTCATCTCCACTCCATACTGTGTCCACACTGTCCCCCTTTCATATTTCTCCTACACCATCTTATTAGAAATAAGGTACCAAACTTGTTGCTTCAAGCCCACCAACAGTTCAGCCTTCCCCTTTGCTCCTTATGATGCTACTGGTTCAAACCCACCGGTAGCTGAAGGACCAACTACCCATCCTGATGAACCTTTGGTTACAGACCAACCCATTGGTGAGGGCTCCACCCCACTGTAAACTCCATCAACAGTTTTCACCCCTGCTGATGTTATAATGCATCCTACTATGCCCCATGAGGAAGTACCTTTAGACCAAAGCACCACTGAGGGTAATACCCATGGCTTTGATAAAAGGATAACAATACCAATTATCCACGAGAAGCCTACCACATCTACCACCTTACCTGATGAAGAAGCCACTGCTGAGGGTATCCTTGACCCCTCCAAATTGGATCACCTTTCCTTTGCACAGGCCAAGGAACTTCTTTCCAATGTTGAACTTCTATCACCAAGAGAACGTTTATCAACTCCACTAGGTTCTAGCCTATCAACACTGTTGATACACCCTATGTGACGATAACAGTCTAGATATTTAATAAATAGTCATTTTTAATAGATTAAGCTTTATTAATACAAGTTATGTGGTTAATTCACATTTATGTATGATGTCTACATTTGCATGTTAAGTTCTAGACTATCATGATATGTTCTAAGATAAGTTCTAGAATAAGTTCTAGAATAAGTTCTAAGGATAAGTTCTAAGAATAAGTTTTAAGGCTAAGGTTCGAACTTATCCAAACCCAGACGAACTTAGTGAAGCTAAGTTCGTAGGGTATTGGACAAGTTCGTGGGCTTGGGCCTAAACGAACTTAATCAGTTAAGTTCGAACTTAATGAGTATACTTAGATGTTAATTCGTTTTATTTAGAGACTTTTGAGAAATACGAGTTTCAGAGCTTTTGCAAGTGCACGTGCGAGCTAGAACGTTTCAGTGTGTTTGTTTTGGAGAAATACACTGTGTGGGGTCGTTCGTTGCATCGACTATCATTGTGTTTGTCTCCGGTTTCCGTGCGTGATCGATCCGTTAAGCCACTAACGAGGATTCCGCACTCGTTGGACGGCGTCGCGTCAAGATTAGATCCGTGACTGAGGTGACCTAACAAGTGATATCAGAGCCATAACGAGTGTTCTTCGCGTTTCGCCGAACATTCTTTGGTTTCTTGACGTTTTTACAGGATAAATCACACGTTTTCGAGTTTTTCAGAGTTCTACAAGCAATGTTACGGGAAAAAATTCATATTAGTTCATCTTGTCAGTCGAAATCAGTGTTTTTAATATAAAAAACATTGGTTTAATCTGAAATTTTGAAAAAATCGAATTTTTGGCCGTTTCTCGAACTTGTGGCGCTCGAACATGAGGGGTGTATTAGGGTTCTTCGAACTTGTCAGAATACGCTACTCACGAATTTGTTCTAGGGTTTTTCGAATTTAATTAGGTTTCGAACTTGTCAGATCATTCGAAGTTGTCAGAGGATTCGAACTTGCTGGGATTGGAACTTAGTTGTATTTCGAATTTGATTTCATTCGAACTTGTCAGAAGTTGGTAGGTTTTCTCTAACTTGCAGGCTTTCGAACTTAAAACCTTTCGAATTTAATTTACAAAACAGATTTAAATTTAAAATTATTCGAACTTGAATAAGTTCGAAAGATTTGTTTTAGATTCATTTTTAAATTAAATAGTTTAAGTTCGAAAACAAAAAGTTTTAAAAGAATGTCGAGTTTGCACAAATTTTTGGAAATGGACCATGAGGTTGGCAAAGCTAATTCTCCACCCAAGCTGATGAAATTGGAGGATTACTACTGGTGGAAGGACACATTTGCGGACTTCGCAAGATTTAACGACATGTGTATCTTAATATGCATCGACGAAGGATACGTTCCCCCTATGCAAGAGCTTGTAGGCCGATTAAAGGTTTTGACATATCAGAACATGAAAGCTGACGACAAAAAGATTTATGAGGCCGAGAATCGAGCTTTTTCATCTATTAGGATGACACTACCTCAGGAGATCCTACACACACTGAGAAATCACAGGACTTCTAAAGAGCTTTAGGATGCTCTAGAGAAGAGGTGTAAGGGAAATCCCAGAGTAAGAAAGGGGATGTTAGACATTTAATTTCGATCATGTGGACTTACTATGTAATAATTATTTAGTCTTGTATTCTATTTCCTTGTAATTTATTTCTATGTAAAAGTCAAGGGGGCAATTGTGTCAATGCCCCATACTTAATTAAAGGAGGCTATGTATAGCTCCTAGGGTTTTGTATTGTGGTACACGATTGAAATTGAATACATTACAGCAGCCGCCATTTGAAAATATTCTCTCAACATTCATATTCTCTTCTTCATCATTACTTAATTACTGAGCTTCATTCTTCTTGGGTTTTGATAAAGAAACATTAAAGTGCTGATTTATAAAGGGAATACATTATAACAATTGGTATTGTGTCCCAGTCAAAATAACCATCGCTGCCATACGCCATATACTTCGCCTACCCGCCGAAGCCTATTTGCCAAGCCGTTTTCACTTTGATCCCATTCCTTCAGTCCAAGAAACCCTCGCTAAAATCCAAACCTTGGGTTACGACAGCCCTCTTACCAAGCCTTCAGACTTTAAGACCAAAAATCTTCAGTCTCATTGGAGGATCTTATTTGACGTTATCAACAAATGCTTCACAGCAAAGCATTCTGGCCACGACTCAGCCTCCGCACAGGTCCTAGCCATGTTCACCGGCTTTGCATTCGACCGCCATGTGGATTATGCAGCGTTCCTCTTCGAGGAATTGAAGAGAGTTCATATGGAGAGGGGAACTAAGAGAGGACGCATATATATCCCTCTCCAACGCTTTCTGCAGCTGATCATACAGTATGCCATGGATAACGATGAAAACATTCATGAGCGCCCTGAGGCCGATGTCCACCCTACAGTGGCTATCCAGAAGTTGAATCTGCCAAAAAGGGCTCCGTATGTGCCAATAATGACTATCCCGCTGTCCCTTATGCTAAAGGCAAGAATATTGGAAAGGGTTCGGGCGTATATTCGAGAGTTTTATCCGGATGAGGCTCAGTCAGAACCGAATGAGCCTAGCCAATCGGAAGGTTAGGATAGATTGAGTGAGGACGAGGGAGATGAGGCGGAGGTACAACAATCCATTGGGTTCGGTGAGCGGGAGGCTGTGTTTGTGAGCAAGGGAGGAGTCGGTGAGGCAGCAGAGGCAGTGGATTCCGAACGAACCGTCTCTGTCGTACGAGGGATAGAAATCACCTCTGAGGGTGACCGCAGCACTATCAGCCGGACTACCCACTCGAAGACCATATGTCCGATGGTCGAACTAACCCCCTCCACCCACTTAGCATCCTCTCTACAGGGTGCTATTTCATTCCACGGGGATACACCACATATACCATCGCCCTCTCATTCGGAGAGCGGCGGTGTTGAACGAGGTCACACTCCGCCCCACGTGACCAAACCTCTTTCATTCACAATTCCATCCCCACAAATACACACCTCGCACGATGCCTTTGTCGCATCCCCAAGAGCTGCCTCCGTGGCAGCTCAACAAACTTCTGGATCTGAGCGTCCCATAGTGGAGCCAGAAGGGACAGAAGGAAGACCTGAAGTGGCTCCATCAACGCCATACACTTCAGGCCATCTCCCAATTAACTTGGAGATGTTAACGGCAGCTATTCGTGCTGCCGGAGTTGTTACTCGGGCTGACCTGGACGCCCAAAAGGAGGCTGCTGAGGAACGTCACACTGCCCTTCTCTCACTTATAAAGGGTATGGGTGTCGGTTTTGAGGGTCTGCCTCCACCATAATCCCATTCAGTCCATACCCAAGTTGCAGAGCTCTCAGACAAAATCGATGCGCTGAACCGTCTTGTCCTTCAAGTCCAGGAGCAAATGAACTCCAGAATGGACCGCCTAGAATCGGCCGTCATTGAGCTTCAGTTCCGTCCTCAGGTTGAGTCCCAGAAAAGGAAACATGACGATCAGGACGACCCTGATCGCCATGAGGGGGAGAAACGCCAGAAAACTCAGTCTGAGGACCTCATGTTGATTGTAGAGGGAGCAGAGACAGAATCAACAGAGGTTCAGGGGTTAGGGGAAAAGATGCAAGAGGCTCAGGAATACCTGATGTTAGAAGACGAGCCCATGTTCAAGGGTCCAGCTCCACTGGATCCAATGACAGCTATGGTTGAGTTCGAGCCCATTCATGAAAAAGTAGAAATCATATTGTTGTCTGACTCAGACTCCGATACTGAGGACAACGAACCTTTAATCATTCCTAAGCCTGAGCCCGAATCACCTAAAAAATCATCATCTTCCTCCTTTGATTTCCTAAACTCACCACCACCAGCTCCATAACAAGAAATTCTATCATCCATCCAAGCTCCCCCATCACTCAAAGTATCCCATCTAGTCCAAAGCCCGCCAAGATCTCCAAGTCCTCCCCCAGTCCAACAAACTGAACAACCAGGTCCTTCACAAACCAAGAGGGTTGATTGCTTTGATGAGACTCCTGAAGGACCCGGTGAATAAAGGAGAGATGATTTATATTGGGTAGGCCAATTTTCAAAAGGTGAGGTACAAACTCTACCACCTGAAAAGAAAGAGGAGCTTAGACAAGAACGGCGGGGGAAAATCATCAAATTGCTAGAAGCTAAAAAATCTGAAATAGAAGAACCCCCCGTTCAGTGACTCAAAGAATTCCTTCAGAAGTTTCCTCCGGAACAATTTCAGAATCCGTTCCTAGAATAACGGTTTAAGATGGTATTCAGAAAGAAACCTGGGTCATTCAGCAGATGCCTCCTAATGGAACTGACCAACGTAATCAAAGCTGAACAGGCTAAATACTATCAACTAATGCTCAGGGAGAGGAGGTCAAAAGTGTCAAAATCAAGATAAAGAAACTCATGACCATCACCATGTGCAGAAGGGCAAAAGTATATTATCCTGCCTTTTAGGTAGAAAGAGAATATGACACGGTTGAAGAGTTCTACGAGAATGACCTGGACTTCATAAGTGTGGACGACATTGAATTCTTACACAACCGATTGAAAAAACATATTAAACAACGTCTGTCTCACATTACTGCCGTAGGTGCCCTTATTGGAAGTATGAACCGTCGCTCTATTATCATGTGCCACAGAGACTTCCAAATGGCGATAGAGAGCGCGATGGTTAAAGTGGGCCTACGAGCACCTGAACAAGACAGCTTCCTTCTCGCCCACCATCCTGCCTACAAAGTTATCTTTAGAGGAGGTCCGGGTGTCATTTTTGTAAATCAGAAGGGCTACAAAAGGTTCATGCGCTTTGAGGATCTTCTCTGTTACTCCGACGGTAGTCTCAGATTGGTTCGAGCCGCGCTTACTCAGAAAGTTCAAGATTTTGACGCTCAACCAGATCCGGAACTGAGATGCTCACCGAAGGAGATTTAGGATATCCTCAGCGGCATAGAATACCTGAACGAAAGGCCATATGAGACAAGTGATCAGACGATTCGACGTCATCCTTGGACTCCGAGAATCTACCGATCATGCCAAAGATCTAGGACCTCCACGTTGATTGAAAAGGGGGAGATTGTTAGACATTTAATTTCGATTATGTGGACTTACTATGTAATAATTATTTAGTCTTGTATTCTATTTCCTTGTAATTTAATTCTATGTAAATGTCAAGGGGGCAGTTGTGTCAATGCCCCATACTTAATTAAAGGAGGCTATGTATAGCTCTTAGGGTTTTGTATTGTGGTACACAATTGAAATTGAATACATTACAGCAGCCGCCATTTGAAAATATTCTCTTAACATTCATATTGTCTTCTTCATCGTTACTTAATAATTGAGCTTGATTCTTCTTGGGTTTTGATAATGAAACATTAAAGTGCTGATTTATAAAGGGAATACATTATAACAGGGGACGACCGAGATGTTAAAGCAACAGTTTGCTATATTCAAGGCACTGAAGAATGAGTCCTTGGATGAAACAATAACTAGATTCTATCATCTGCTAACTGAACTTGATAATCATAGTGTTTAATATCAAGAAACTGAAAAGTTAGAGAAGCTTCTGGATGCTTTATCTGCTAAGTGGGAGATGTACACGACACTAATAAAGCATGATGAAGACAAATTTGAAACTCTCACTCTAGAAGAGGTCATTGGAACACTAAGGGCCTACAACTTTAAGTTGCAGAAGAAGGAACGTGAATTTGATCAAGTACAAGATCCGGAAATGTACTTTGGGAAATCAAAGCCGTCAACTTCTAGTGAACTAACGTCAGGGGCCACAACATTCTTTTCCGGAGAAGAGCCAATACCAGTTGAAACAGAAGAATCTAGTAATAGAGCGTTCTTAGGGTTTTCCAAACCAGAAGAAAAACCACAACACTCAGCGGCTACTTCTCAAGGCTATACCAAGATGCCTATGAGCGCAAAATCAGCTGAAGATCATCTAAATCTTCTAGCTTCGTTTGTCGCAGCTTGCGGCAACTGCGTTCAAGGAAAAATAAACGATCCAGCTCTATGGGAAGAGGACTACGATCAGGTAGATCCGGATGACTTGGAACAGATGGACCTACAATGGCAACTGACCATGGTGACGCAAAGGGTCTAGAGATTTATGAAGAGGACGGGTAGGAATCTGAGTTTAAGCAACAATGTTGGTTTTGAGAAGTCAAAGGTAAAGTGCTACAATTGTCAAGGATTGGGACATTTTGCCAGAGAGTGTCAACGATCAAAGGTTGAAAATTATCAGAATCAGAACCAAAGAAGGCAGCACTCTAGTGGTTCTGGGTATCAAGCAGCAATAGCTGGTCTGTTAACAAATGTGTCATCCAACAGACAGCTAGATGGAACATATGATTGGAGCACTCATCCGGAGTCAAATGCCAGAGATTTCATGGATGAGGTAACTTAGACCGGGGGGAAGGAGCTGAAGCGAAAAAGGAGGACACCCAGCAGTCAGATTCAATTCCTTTGTTTGTGGAAAAGTCAGAGGAGCAAACCATTCTGGAGTTTGCAACTCAAATGGCTAATGTGGAATTAGATCGCAAAAGGGTAACTCTTAACTTTTCTACATTTCATGATTTATGCGTTTTAAGTGCTACATTAAATGACAGATTAAATCTAGTGCTAGAGACACATAACACCATGACAGCTCAAGTCCAATCATTAATATCTGATAATGCTAGCCTTCTAGATATTTTGGAGGATTTAAGGGCCAAAATGAAAGCAGATGCGAAGGATGTGATGGTTCTAAAAGACAAGTTGAGTGAGCAATGTGTCAGGTTAGAACTAATGTATGAGCATGTCGAATCTTTGACCAAAGAACTCACCCTTAAAGATGTAGAACTAGTTGAATCTAGAGTTAAGGTTGCAGAGGCCAATAGCAAACTTGAAAAGTTTAGGAACTCATCCCTAAATCTAGGCAAAATCTTAGAAGCTCAGAGGTAGTCTAAGAAACCAGTGGGTCTAGGTTATCAGGAAAGTCCTCCACCGTTCAACAACAACTATGTGCCTCAACCTCAGGATAAAACCACAGAAACGGCTGAATCAGAGGAAGCAACTGTAACTGAACCCGAAAAGGTAAATTCAACTAAGGTGTCAACCACGGCCCCTAAGATTAAGAAAGTTAAGTTTGTACAGTCTACTAGTGACTCTAAACTAGAAGAAGCAAAAACTGTAAGTGATAATCATCAAGAAGGTGTAAACACTGTAGTTAAATCGAAAGAACATGACACTAGTGAGACACATAAGTCAAACGGTACTTATAAGAAGCCAGTTGATAAAATGTCTTGCTTCAGATGTCATGAGAAAGGTCATGTTGCGTCTAGCTGTCCTTATAAGAAAGTAGAGTCTACACCGATAGTAGGGAAGCTAGACCAACCAACACTAAAATCAGTACCTAATATTGCAAGTACAAGTAGTTCTCAATACACTGAGAAGAACTTGAATGCAACACCTAGGGTAACTTCTAAACAAATATCAGTGTCGGTCAGGCAGAATGAAGTGATTAGGACTAAACCAAATAGAGTCCCTAGTCAATCTAGTTTAGGACCATAACAAGTCTATAGGAGTACAACACCTAGGAGGACTTACACTCTAGTTAGGTCACATACCCCTAATAGACAATAGACACCAGGAAGAGCCCATGGATACAACAATGAAATGCACTGTATTAGAAATTATTCTAGGGCTCCACAGCATATGATAGCCCAAAGGCCAAGAGTGAATGTCACTCACTCAGCCCCACACCAAGTTCTTAATCAAAAACCTAAGTCTCATGAAAGGAGAGACGGGTATTTGAAAGAGTTCAAACATGTGGATGAGAATGGTATTACCAAGTCAGTCATGGCTTGGGTTCCCTGTGAGAACTAACTTGTTTTCTTTCAAGTGCAGGAGCTAACTACAGGTCTTAACAACACATGGTTCATCGACAGTGTTTGCTCTCGTCACATGACTGGGGAAAGAAGTCTATTAACGAACTTCAAGGGAGGGAACAAGGGTTTTGTGTCATTTGCTAGGAACAAGGGAGGAAATATCACTGGAACAGGAGTAGTCACTAATGGGACGATCACTCTTGATCAAGTTTACCACATTGATAAACTTGATCACAATCTCATTAGTGTCTCTCAGATCTGTGATTTGAAAAATTCAGTTATCTTTACTGAAAAAGAAGTGTTAGTGCTGAAGCTGGGATTCAAGATACCTGAAGAGTGGATGATGATGATGAGAGCCCCAAGGGTGAATGATCTGTACATGATGGATATGAGTGTAGCAGATTCATTGATGGGAACTATCTGTCTATTATCAAAGGCTTCAGAATCCAAATCTCTACTGTGGCACAGACGCATGGCACACTTGCACCTAAGGAAGATGAACTACATCACGAAAAATGGCCTTGTGCAAGGTGTTCCACTGAAGAGTTTTCAGTTCGAAGACAAGTGTGTACCGTGAAAGAAGGGAAAACAACATAAGAAGTCACACAAGTATATGACTCAAAACTCAAGCGCTTACACCTTCGATTTGTTGCATATGGATCTCTTCGGTCCAATCAACAAAAGGAGCATATGTGGTAGTTGGTTCTGTTTAGTTATTACTGATGATTACTCAGGTTTCTCTTGGGTTTTCTGTTTAGGTACAAAGGACGAAACAATAGGCACGCTGATTGGGTTCTTAGACCAAGTGGAGAACTCATGCGGGACAAGGGTTCAGTGGAAAATGAGTTCTCATCATTTAATCTCAACGACGAGGGTAGAGGTTTTCCAAAATCAAGCATTCCATCAAAATCTGAGACTACAACGACAGAATATGGGTCTCCAGCAGATAATGAACTTGAATTACCTACGGATGAGAATCAGACAAGTAATTCTACCTCCGAAGATAGTGATCATGAGGAAGAAGTTATTCCATCTGAAGTCATACCTGCTGTGAATATATAATCCTATCAAAAAATCAACAAATACAACAATCAATCAAGAACAGAAACAATTAAAACTAACTGAATGCTTAGATTGATTGTAGAATGATTACAAAAGGAGAATGTCACTGTTGCCCTAATTCTCTGGAATTCCGTGCGGATACAATTTTCAGATTGTCAGATCTCTTTCTATTAGAAAGTCAACTATGCTTTTATACTATTTACAACTATTAACAAATAACAAAATAGACCCTAGACTTTGTATTTTCATCAACAAAACATATCCCAACAATCTAATCCTTTGATGGAATAAGCAAAGTCTTCATCGTGAAAGCCCCAGCTTCATCTAAAAATATCTTACACTTTTTCTGTTTGCTAGTCTCCACTTTATCTTTGAAATAACTTCAACAATGAGCTTCTTATCATTTGCACTGAGGGCTCCTCTTTTAGTTTTTCTTTTCTAATCTGCAGCCAACTTTCCTTTAAGTCCACTCATAACTTTCTGCGAAGTTCCATCACAAAACATATTCAACTCAATTGTCCTTATAGCTCTCAACCTTTGATTTCTGTCTTTGTACATGACAACTGGACGCTTGACCATGATTACTTGAAACTCTTTAAACTCTCCGGAAAATTTGATATCTCTGTTTGCTGGAGTTACATTAATCTTTCTCATGCCCCTTTCAACTCCAAATTGAAGATCTTGGATTGACATCAGAACGAGCTTTATATGCATGAAATGAAACAAATTCTTTAAAGCAAATATGCAAAGCTCAATTCTTTTGTATCGACATAATTCATCAAACAAATCTTCAATGTCCACCAAATTCATCCAAAACATATCTGCTTCTGTAAACTTATACGTATTCCCATTTGATCTTGTCACCGTGAACGTAGGATAAAAGATTTTAACAAATCTATCCTTTTCAATCTTAACCAGATCCACTATCGGAAACTCACTTCTAACTTTGTCTGCACCCTGAGCCTTCTTTTGAAGGAAACTTGCATAGTTCACTAAATTTGGACGATTTGGTTCCAATACTCTCAGCAGCTTCAGGAATGTACAAGGCGCTTGCTTTTTGCAGAAAATATTTTTCTCTAGATGATCTTCAAGATACGGCAACTAAATTTTTTTCCTAACATATTCAGCCGATTTCTTTGACGTAAGCTCCAGACCTCCTTTCAATTTCTTTCTAACTTCTTCTACGTTCAGAAGACACAGCATATCATCAATCTCTCTCTGAACAAGCCTTTGAACCTCAAACCTTAATTGATGTTGTTTTTGAGTCTCATCAGCAAGCACATACTCATTAAAAAATCTCTCCATAACTTCAAACTCATTCACCTCCTTCACAACACGATGAACAAAACTTTCAATTGGAAACGGTTCTGTCTCTTTTTCTTTTACATGTACCGTAACCTCAGGCTTTTCAGCCGTTGGTATAGGTATATCATTCTTTAATATCTCTTGAACCAATACCTCTTCTTCTTCAATCCTTTCAGCTCTAACAGCAACATCTGTTAGCTCTATCACATCATCGTCTTCTGATTCTTGAATCACAATACCATCTTCAATCATTAAAGGTTTTTCTTGTTGCTCTTCTTTAGATTCTTCATATTCGTCAAAATTGTATAACTCTGACTAAATGTTCAATGGACTAGGAACATCTTCATAAAGAATTAATTCCTGTCCTTTTAGAACATCAGCAGGTTCTTTGGAGCTTCCAGATTCTTTGGCTCTAACCAGCCTCCTTCTCTGGATAGGTTATCATCAATATTCCCAGTGTAGGCTCGTCAAGCTTCCTCCTCTTCTCCCCCTCACGAGGAGCATCATCGGAGTCTTCATCATGCTCATCATGTTTACATTTCGGCACAGAAGCTTGAGCCTTACGCGACTGTTCAACAGCTGCCACCCTTTCTGATAAATTGCCTAACGCAGTGATTACCGTGCTTTCTAACCCTATCATCCTTTCTCTCATTTCGTCAAATTGCTCAAACACTAAGTCCCTCAGTTCTTCAATGGCTTGATTCGGATTAGGTTGCTTCACTGACTCCTCGGCTACGGACTTTCCTTTCAAAAACTTGTGAATGTTATTCATTTGAGCCGTAACTTCAGATAGCTGAGTGGAAACATGACTGATGACCCCTGCAACAGCACCATTTAACGCCTGACTCAAAGATGTTTCGGTAACGAACAGGGAAAGAGAAACGACTGGGTCACCAAGACTTCCAGTTGACACAACAGTGGAACTTGTGAAAAGAACCTCTGTGTGGCCAGTGCTCAGAGTTGGCATTGTGGTAGCTCTGACTAGACTTCCACCCTCTTCAAGTGACGGAGCAACGAATGCTTCCGTAATTGAGGATGTTCCGGCAGGAACACTAAGTTCAACTTCACTGACTTCAACAAATGAAGTAGACTCGAGTGTCCTATCGTGTATAGGTTCTAGACACGGTGCTTGAAATGATCTTGTACGCTCGGGCAGATGTGTACTAAATTCAATATCAATCAAATCCAAAGGATTAACAGATAACTGTTGTGTTTGATCCCGGTGCTCAAGTGAAACAGTCTCCTGTTGAGAGGAAACTGAGTGGATAGTGGGGTGTGCAATCGTCAGTGGGATACTGACTTCTTCAATGCTAACTCCCTGTTGGGAGCAAACAGCTGTTGTGGTAATATCATGGCTTTCTAGGTTTAGAACATCCCTCACACGCGCTTGAGCTATACTAACAATATCCATCAAAGCTGCTCCTTCCTCATCATGATCATGTCCACCACCATAATCATCATCATCATCATCTTCCTCTGCTCCCTCATTTATGTTTTATAAAGTACGTTCAGAATCAGAACTAATTTCTTCTCTCTCACCTCCCCTTACTGCACCCGCTTCTCCCTCAGACACTAAAAGGCTTCCCAGAACTTCAGCCCCTTGCTGAAGTTCCTCTCTTCCTATAACTCCTTGGTTTAGAGAACCCGGTTCTTGGGTCTCTATAGGAGCATGGTCTATGCGATACAGCCTCACATTCTCACTTGATTGATCTGCATACCTTAACAGTGCTTCCGATATTGGCATTATGTTGGCATTTGGAGAATCCGGAACTTCATGTAGGCTCATCATGACGTAATCTGGGCATCGTTGAGAGTTTGATCTCTTCGGTATATTTTCGTTTGCCCGTAGGATGCCTCGGATTAAAATCTGAATGAATCTTTGTAGCGGTACAAACTTCCTTGATCTGTTCGTAGTCTTGGCAAGTACTATTTCCTTCAAGTCTTCCCAAAGGCACTGAGCATATTTCTTAATGCTTGTTGAATGCGATGCCGTGACTGAGACAATGGATACTGCATCTATCTATTCCAGTATGCTTTGATGTCAAACATTTATTGATTATTCCAAATAGTGTGTACCATTCTCCGTTTAGCCCATTTCGATGGAATTTTGAACTTTTAGGTAAGGGCTTTGAGTATCCTAGGCAAATCAGGTCATCAACCAATTCTTCATCTGACACGAAATCTTCAAAATCAGCTAAATCTAGAAAGTTAACTGTATCAATCCTTCTGGGTAGGAACAAATTGTGTCGAAGTTTGACCAAAATGATCTTAGATTTGAACTGATCGATGGTAACCTTGAAGTGGTGGTTACCATCTGCTGGAACAAACTTTACAGTATGCCAAAATTGCTGAAGGTAAACTTGTGGTATGGATGGTTTATATTGGAGAAGGTATCCCAAAGGATGTCATTTGAGAATATCAACGATGATGGGGTGACTGACTTTAATTACTTTTGTATAAAGGCGATGGTTATTGTCTATGTGCTTATTGTTTATGAATGGAAGGCAAGATTTGGGTTTGACAAGTAGATTGTCGGGAATAATGGTAGATGGTGAAGGCCTTGTAACCGAAGCGGAACGGACTGGCTTGGAAACAAGGGTATGGTTTGATGATGAATGGGAGTCAGAAGAATTTGAATGATGGGATTGACTTGGAGATGCCATTTGTAACCTGTGAAATATAACAAACATGTTAGAGAAAGCAGGTAAACAAATGAAATCTGTCACATTAAAAAAACAGAACATTTTGCCAGAAATTATAAAATTTGTGCTTTTCTGTTTAAAGTATCGGGATTCCAGACAATAATATGAATAAACTATTGACAGGATTCCAAAGTCAATCTTTCAAAGACCAATGTTAGAAAATCACAAATATACACAATTTCTTGAAAAAATGTTATATTTTTCTGAAAAATTAAAATCCCAACACTTAGAAAAAAAAATTTTGAACAAAAACTCGAATGACTCTTTATTCATCTCGACTGACACTTGAACAAACTCGAATAAGCCTGTGAACAAACTCGAATGAAATTGAAATATTCTTGAATGTATCTATGCCGAAACTCGAATGACATGTGATGATACTCGATTAAGCTTAGACATCAACTCAAATGAAGTGTAACCTTTCTAGATTAAGTCTTGAAGATTCTCGAATGAAGAATAAGTCCAACTTGAACTAACCATTACTTAACTCGAATGAAATACAACTAGACTCGAATGATATACCACTAAACTCGAATGAATCAATAAATGACTCGAGTATTTGTTAAGTCCAACCCGAATGAGTCATGAAAGGACTCGAATGAGTATAACATCAAACTCGAATAAAGCTTAAGTTCAACTCAATCAATTCTTAAGTCCAACTCGATCAAATCATATGTTCAACTCGATTGACAAAGTGGTGAACTAGAATCAAACATAACTTTTCTCGATTAAAGTATCAATCAACTCGATTGACACTTAGACTCTTCTCGATTATACTTTCAATCGAGAAAGTATTGTTTGAATTTATTTTCCAAGTCTCTGCACTGAATTTCAACATTTTAGTTTCAAGAACTTTGATTAAAAACAACAACAAGGTTGTTAAAAATCCAAATTTTAGAAAATGATGAACTCGAAACCATTTGATCAAAAATTTCAAATTTCTGTTTGTGTGATTTGAATTGAACCATGAAATTTCAGATTCATGTTCAGATTCATAAACGGTAAACCACCACACATTTAATTTCAGTTTAAGAAACAGAAATTTTGAAACACCATGAACACACATATACGAGTATACGAACACACACACACACACACACACACACACACACACACATATATATATAAAACAGAAACTGAAATGAACTACATAAAAACAAAAAAATCACTCACAATATGATGATATTATCTCTGAAACAATCGAAGATATTGGATTTTTGAGGTTTCTTAATGGGGAAGAAAAGTTTTGAAGAAGACGGTGAATAGAAGGGTTTTCAGAAAAGTTTAATTTGAAATTCAAAATTCAACTTTATAGTTGAATTTCAAAATTTTGAAATTACCCGGTACCCGGCCCATATTTGAATTTTAACTTTGACATTAGCCGGCCCACATTCACCACATATAAACCCATTTATTCAAAACCCAAGATCCTTTAAAAAAAAATTTACAACAAAAAATAAGACAAATTAAACAAAAAATTTTTTTAAAACATACTCAAAAATTTTTTTTAACTAAAATTAAAATGAAAAAAAAATTAAAAATATAAAATGCTCCCCCTTGAAGTTTAGAATGCTGCTCCCCCTGAGATGTATATCGTATTTTTCAAGTCGGCTCCCCCTACAACATATCAGATAAATTTTATCAGATTTTCTCAAAATCAGATAAAAATTATTTCTGCTCCCCCTGCACACATGACAATTCAGATCTGTTAAATTCTGAAAAATTTGAACGTCTAAAATTCATGAATCTAACATCAGATTAGAATCAATAAAAAATGTAAATTTAAAATTACAAATTGAAACTACTGAATTATTAAATCTAACGATTCAACATACCCAATTTGTATACCAAAAAATTAAAATTTTTTATCTAATGCTTTGGTAAACAAATTAGCTAGTTGATATTCAGTAGGAACAAAGTATAATTCTATATTCCCATTTTCAAAGTGATCCTTAATAAAGTGATACCGAATATCGATGTGTTTTGTTTTTGAGTGTTGCACAGGATTTGATCCAATAGCAATTGCGCTCTGAGAATCACAGTATATAGGAATCTTCTGTGGTGTAAACCCGTAATCTCCCAGTTGGCTCTTCATCCACAACACCTGAGAACAACATGATGAAACAGCAATGTATTCTGCTTCAGCTGTAGACAATGAAACACAGTGTTGTTTCTTGGATGACCAGCAGAAGGGTTTGTCACCTAAGAATTGAACTGCACCTGACGTACTTTTCCTGTCCATCTTATCACCTGCGTGATCAGCGTCAGAAAAAGCAGTTAAATTGAATGAAGATTCTCTGGGATACCACAAACCAAGGTTTGGTGTTCCCTTCAGATATCTTAAAATTCTTTTAGCAGCAGTTAAATGTGATTCTTTTGGATTCGCCTGATATCTAGCACACACACACGTAGCAAACATAATATCCGGTCTATTGGTGGTTAAGTACATTAATGACCCAATTATTCCTTGATAATGAGTTACATCTACAGGTTTCCCTGAAATGTCCTCATCGAGTTTGGACTTTGAATCCGGAGCCATGGGAGTTTTCGTAGGAGTATTGTTAACCATGTTAAATTTCAATTCTTTAACATGTCTTGAATATATTTTGACTGATTTATAAAAATACCATCAGTCAATTGTTTAACTTGTAAACCTAAGACAAAATTTATTTCTCCCATCATGCTCATTTCGAATTTCTGGGACATTAAGAAAGCCAATTTCTTACAAAATTCAGGATTTGTAGAGCCAAATATTATATCGTCTACATATATTTGTATTACTATAATATCTGGCCCCTGACGTTTTATAAACAGGGTTGTGTCAACTGCACCTTTGTTGAATCCACATTTCAACAGTATGTTGAAAGTGCATCATACCAAGCACGTGATGCTTGTTTAAGGCCGTATAGTGACTTATCTAAAATATATACATGATCAGATTTCGAAGGATCAGTAAAGCCTTCGGGATGATATGTATATACTTCATCAGTTAATTCTCGTTTAAAAACGCAGTTTTAACATCCATTTGATAATTAGTGAAATTTTTATGAGCAGCAAATGCTAATAACATCCTAATCGCTTATATTCTTGCAACAGGTGCAAATGTATCATCATAGTCGATCCCTTCTTGTTGACTATATCCTTTGGCAACAAGTCGTGCTTTGTTACGAATGATGACTCCATGTTCATCCTTCTTGTTCTTAAAGATCCACTTCGTGCCAATGATAGATTTATCTTTAGGTTGCTCTATAAGTCTCCAGACCTTCAACCATTCGAACTAATTCAGTTCTTCTTGCATTGCGACAATCCAATCAGCGTCCAGAAGAGCTTCTTTCACGTTCTTTGGCTCTATTTTGCTAAGAAAATTGGAAAATAGGCACTCGTTTATTGTGGCTCTTCTGGTTTGGACTGAAGCAGAAGGATCACCAATGATATTTTCTGTTGGGTGTTTTCTAGATCACTTGAAAGTATGTGGATACGGTTGGATGTGGTCTTGATTGGGATTTAGATCTAAATAGGGAAGACTGGGGATGGCTTCAGATGTAGACGGTAAGGTGTCTGAGATAGGAGTTTCTGAATGTTCAGATTTTAAGGGGGTTTCAGAAGATTCTGGAGGTTGAATAGGTTGTACACTTTCAGTTGGAAAGTGCACATCTGTTGTCGAGGCTTCTCCAGTTTCTTCTGATACTTGTTGATGAGAATGATCCGAGACTACGACGGGATCTTCAATAATCTTGTCAGGAAACAAATATAAAACATTAGTTTTGGGCTTCTCAAAGTAGTCTTCAAAGAAATTCTCAAACAATTTATCTAATTCTGAATTTTCTGCATTCTTTTCAGTTGACTCCATAGAAGTCTGCTTGTTAAGTTCGGGTCCTGAACTGGTATGTTCAGAAGCCATCACCACTCCTTCATCAAATTTAACGTTGACGCTTTCATTGACTGTCTTGGTCCGCTTGTTATAGACACAGAAAGCAACTGACTCCTTTGAATATCCTATAAAAAGTCCTTCATCGGCTTTTTGATTAAATTTTCCAAGGTTGTCTTTGTCATTTAGTATGAAGCATCTGCATCCAAAGACATGGAAAAATTTAATATTAGGTATCCCTTTATTTATTAGTTCATAAGGAGTCTTCCCGAATCGTTTATTGATGATTGAACGATTCTGTGTGAAACAAGTTGTTGCAACAGCTTCAGCCCATAGGAATGACGGA
Organism: Centrapalus pauciflorus; assembly: GCA_020465985.1. Classification (NCBI taxonomy): domain Eukaryota; kingdom Viridiplantae; phylum Streptophyta; class Magnoliopsida; order Asterales; family Asteraceae; genus Centrapalus; species Centrapalus pauciflorus. The sequence goes on along the minus strand of JAANYP010004493.1, from coordinate 72,512 downwards.
AGATTGGAATACGCCAGCATCGTTCTTGCTGATTCCACTAGTGTCCGATTTCTTTGTTCAACGACACCATTCTGTTGTGGAGTTCGAGTAGCTGAAAATTGATGTGTGATTCCTACAGAATTCAAAAATGATTCAAGAGATTTGTTCTTGAATTCTGTGCCGTTATCTGATTTGATTGACTGAACTGAAAGTTGCATTTTCACTTGAATTTTCCAGATGAAGTCTATAATTATTTCGGTAGTATCTGATTTGGACTATCACCAATACATATCTTTTGTTGTTAATACCTTGTACTCTTATTGGTCCACACAGATCCATATGTACCAGTTCTAGTGCTCTCGTTGAAGAGTGTTCGGATTTGGATTTGTGTGAAACTCTAGTCATCTTTCCTTTTTCACATGCGGCACACAATTGCTCCTTTTGAAATTTAAGAGTTGGTAGCCATTTAACTAACCCGCCTTTTGCTAGGTTGGTTAGTTCATTAAAGTTCAGATGTGAAAGACGACGATGCCATAGCCAAGCTGTTTTAGATGTAGCTTTTGACAGTAAGCAAACATCATTTTTAGATTAATGGAGGCTAGGTCAATGGAGTACAAGTTGGTTTTCCTGTTTCCTGCCAGGATTTCTTTACCTTCTCCAGATCGAATGCTGCACCGATTAGCTTTGAAGTTAACTTCCAATCCTTTATCACAAAGCTGTCCAATGCTAAAAAAGTTATGACCAAGACCATCAACATAGAAGACCTTCTGAATGGTAATTTTATCGTATGCAAGACTCCCGTAACCTTTGATCGGACAAAACTGATCGTTCCCAAATCTGACCGTCCCACAAAACTTTTCTACAAAGTTAGTGAGTGTTTCTCTTTGTCCGGTCATGTGCTTCGAGCATCTGGAGTCAAGATACCATACATGATTTACCTATAAGACGAAATAGCACATGAGGTACCCACTTATAGTTGGGTACTTTTGATTTTGGTAAATCATGCAGTTGATGATGCTTTTTCTCATTAGATACGTCTTTTATCTTAACAATTGATGATGATTTAGGTACCCACTTTTTAACAGTTCGTTTTGGTATCCACTTTTGTACAATTCGCAGCGGAACTGTTTTTGAAAGATTTTGCTGTGGAACCTTATTCTGTTTGAAAGATGGGTCCTTTTTCTTAGGTTGCCATACAAGCTTATCAGATTTTACAAGTAAAGATTTACATGAACCAGAATTCAAAGCAATTAAAGCAGTTCGAGAAAATTTGATACAAGATTTGTCCACAAATTCATTATTACAGACAGAATATTCAAATTTGCTATTTCTATCTATAACAATATTTTTCTTCACTCGCCACTCTTGTTTTATTTTCTTGTTTTTCTGTTCATTATGTTTCTTTCTCCAAACTTGCTTGCGATAACCGTTCACAATATAATCTGACATAGAAGAAACATGAGAATTAGTGATCTTAGATACTTGTTTCTTCTGTAAAGGTTTCTTACCTTTTGAAGTTTGGACTTTGAGTGCATTTGAGTCCTTTGTAGAAGATGATTCACCTTTTTCAAATTTTGGAGTATCAAAAGTAACTTTTGGTTTCTCCTTCTTTTGTTGTAAATATGAATTTTCAGATGATTTCATTGAATATGTAGAAATTCTTTGCAGAATTTTAACAGCTTCTTTATGATCATCTGATTGTTTGTTAAATAAAGGTTTTACAAATTCATCAATTTTAAAAAACATCTCTTCTAAGGAATTGAAATCAAAGTTCATATACAGATCAAATTCTGTTTCAGAGTTGATAGAATCTAGAGAAGTTGAAGATAATGGATCATATAACTTTTTGTTTTCAGGATGTTTTTGTAACTTTTGTTCCAGAATTTTGAGTTCAGCCTTAAGAGATTGATATTCTGTCTTAAAGTTTTTGATTTTCAATTCGAGATCAGAGTTTATCTTTTCAAGAATTGAAAATGGTAAATATAACTTTTGAGATTGAGTAGTAGATTCAGATAAATCCTTTTCAGAATATGTCTGGATATACTCTTCTTTAATGTCAGTATTATTACCTGATTCATTTATTCTGTTATAGTCAACAAAAATTTGCATTTTATCTGATCTTAATATTTTTGATTCTTCACTAGATTCTACCTCATCTGATGCTTTCATAAAAGTCATTTTTAATCCTAGATTCATATATCTGACATCATATAAAGTCGGTGAATTTGAGATAGCCTTTGTCAGATACTTAGGATTTTCCCAACCAATACCAGATTTAGAATTGTAAAATTCTGTGTCTTTTGGTTGATTTAAATAGATAGTTTGATCTGTTTGACCTCTTATGATAAATTCATCTTCCATTTTCTTTATTTTCTCATAAAGCTTAGTTCTTTCTTCAAAAATGGCATGATATTTTACAGAAAAATTTGAAGCCACTAATTCTGCCAAACTCATTTTTTCTTGTAGGTCGGATATATTGTTATTAAGTTCTTGGATTTTGCTTTGAAGTTCTTTTTCTTTGTCTTGCAAATCTGAAACTGCTCGTAATACCAATGCTTTATCTTTGGAAAAATCTAATACTAAATTATGTTCATTACGTAACTTGTTTTCCAAAGAGTGAGCATGTTTCTTTTCAGCCTTTAATGATTTTTCAATTTTCTTAAGTATAAAGGCCATCTGTGTTAATTTCTCTTCAAGCAAACAGGAATCATCAATTTCAGAGTCAGAGTTAGCATTTACCTCTGGTGTTTCTGAACTGTCTGATTTATCTGACTCTGAATCATCAGTATCCTTGTCTTTCCTGTATCCAGCTTTTCCTGCTGCCATCAACGCGAACTCTTGAGTCTCTTCCTCCTCAGACTCTTGCTTTTCCTCATCTTCTTCGTCCGTTAGCCCAACCCATACCTCATCCTCTGCTATCATTGCTGACTCACTCATTTCCGATTCATTGAAGACCTCTGATTTTAAGCAGATATGAGCATCCTCATCCAGTATGTGTTCATCCTCTGATAACTGTAGCCAATGGTCATCCTCTGCCATAAGGGCTTTTCCAGCTTCCTTTTCTTTAGCTAGGAGAGCCTTTCTTGTCTAGTAGTCAGAGTTTTGACTACTGGCATTCCACACTCGCGAGCAAAATGACATGGTTTTCCATAATTTCACTTCTGCTCTGTTTCTTTCTTCGCTGATTTATCAGATTTTTCATATTTTTCAGCTTTTCTGCCACTGCTCTCACCAGATTTTTCATATTTCTCCTTCTTTTCAAATTTCATTGAGACAGTCTTGTAGCGCATTTTGTTGTTGGTTGGCTTACGATAGAATTTCTTTTGGAATGTTTTAGTTAGAAATGCCATATGCTTTTTCATCTCTTCTATCTCGGAGTCAGCAGATGAATCTAATGTGTCTGATTCGGAAGAGCTACTGCTTATGACTGCCCGTTTCCCCTTTTTCAGCTTATATTTATATTTCGTTTCTGCCAATAAAGCCAAAGGGTCAGCAGTCTCTTTCTCAGCTTTCTTTTTGCCAGATAATTTCCTCAAAACAACCTCTTGGTAGTTATTGAGGTTTTAAAAATCATATGGAAGTCCATCTCTTCAATGTCCTTCGTCTGTTGGATAATCATCGCATACTTTTATCATTCTGGGTTCAGTACGTTAAGAACTTGACATTGATATCCAAATTGGACTTTGTTACCCCCATTTCTTTTCATTTCACTTACCAGACTGACAAACTGCAAGTAAGTGTTTTCCAGTAATTCTCCTTCTCGAGCTCGAAAATTCTCGAAAGTCATCAGACTGTTCCTTGCTCTATTTGTTGCAGCCCTGTCGGATCCCCTCATAAGTTTGCACACCTCATCCCATATGGATTTGGCGGTCTTTGTGTTTGTTAGACAGTTATAAATGTCATTGGGGATTGAGATCAGTAACAACTTCCTAGCTGTTTTGTCCCCTAACTTTCTTCTTTTCTGTGCCTTAGTTAAGTATGTAACCTCCACTGTTCTTGGTGGAATTGGGGGATTTCCAGTGGGTACTCTAGGGATTGTCTCCATGAACACAGCTGGTCTGTCTGTTAAGGACTTTAACATTTCTTCCGAAAGATCATGAAAACTAATGAATTCCAAAAACCTCTCCCTCCACTGAACGTATTCCCCCCGATAGAGAACTGGGGGTTTCGTCTCTGATGCCATGGAAAGAGCATCTTTTGACATTGTGATTGATATGTAGGAAACTTTCCAAGATCTAATGAATTTTGATTGAAATTTAAACAGTTGATCAACTGTTGAAAATTGATCAACCTTTGAAAGAATGTTGAATGAAACTCGATTGGATAAGATGATCAACTCAAAATATAAGTTGATCAACTCAATTAAAGAATGAGTGAAACTCGAACCAATGTATAATCAACTCGAATCTATAACAAATGAACTTGTTAGAAGAATTAAGCAACTCGAATCAAGCAGTGATGAAACTCGAATGACTCAGTGTGCAACTCGATTTGTACCTGTGTGCAACTCGATTGATTCAGTGTAAGACTCGACTGATTCAGTGCAAGACTCGATTGATTCTATGTGAATCTCGATTAATTCCGTGTAAAACTCGATTAAAAGTTATGTGCAACTCGAATTAAGATTTCCTTTGAACTTACTCAACTTGATTAAAATGTAAGTTCAACTCGAATTCAACTGATATGCAACTCGATTGATACCTTGTGTTTAATTCCTTGGCGAAATTAAACTTGGATCAACTCGAATTGATTTTAGTTCAACTCGAATGGAAGACACTACCAACTCGAACGTAAGGTAGGTCAACTCGATTAAAGTGCAAGTCAACTCGATAAAAATGAAAGTCAACTCGATTAACAATGCAATTCAACTCGATTGAACTACAAGTTCAACTCGATTGACACTAAAGTCAAACTCGATTTAAACTTGTTATCAACTCGATTGAAATGGTCTATCAACTCGAATTGCTCATGAACAAAGTATAATTCGAGTTTCTTAGTTTTTCAGAATTTTTAAGTCTGAAACTCAATTTAATTTGTAAAACACAGCTATTATCAACCAAATTGATATCGAAGATAGGGATTCTGATTTCAAACACTTTTTGAGAAAGTATATCGTCCAAAAACAGATCTAAAAGTGACTTTTGCAATAAAACAGTGAAGAACTTTTGGTTTTTCAAATTTTCAGAAAAATCAACAGATCTTTTTCTGTGTTTGATGAATCAAAACAAAATTATATTCAATTCAATCGACTTCGTATCCTTTTCCTTCGATCCAATTTTTAGAATCAATAATCAACAGGATAAAAACCTTTGTTGATTTTTGTGTTTTTTGAAAAAAAAAAACGTGTCAAGAACACTGTTCGAAAATATCCAATTTCAGATCAAAAATCCCCCCTGGATGCTCTTATACCAATTGTGAATATATAATCCTATCAAACAATCAACAAATACAACAATCAATCAAGAACAGAAACAATGAAAACTAACTGAATGCTTAGATTGATTGCAGAATGATTACAAAAGGAGAACGTCACTGTTGCCCTAATTCTCTGGAATTCCGTGCGGATACAATTTTAAAATTGTCAGATCTCTTTCTATTAGAAAGTCAACTATGCTTTTATACTATTTACAACTATTAAAAAATAACAAAATAGACCCTAGACTTTGTATTTTCATCAACAAAACATATCCCAACACCCGCAGTAGGTGAAATAGGATCGAATTTAGGAGATAATCTTTAGGTTGGTGAAATTAAGACATCGAGAATAAATAAGGATCATCCATATGAGGGTATCATAGGGAATCCACAAGCTGGTGTGAGAACTAGGAGTATTGTGAATAATAACTCAGTGCTGTTATCGATGATCAATGACTCTGAGGCATTTCACACGTGTTTATACTCGTGTTACATTTCACAAGTAGAGCCAAAAAATGTGCAAATGGCTCTAAATGACAATTCTTGGGTTGAAGCTATGCAAGAGCAACTGTCACAGTTTAGAAAGCTTGAAGTGTGGGAATTAGTGTCGTTGCCTCGAGGAGAAGTTGCTATAGGGACCAAATGGATCTTTAAATGCAAACGGGATGATTGGGGCATAGTTACTCGTAACAAGGCAAGACTCGTGGTAAAAGGGTTCAACCAAGAAGAAGGGATAGACTATAACGAAGTTTTTGCACTAGTGGCGAGGCGTGAGGCGATTCGATTGTTTCTGGCTTTCGCGTCCTTCCAAGGGTTTAAAGTATATCAACTTGACGTCAATAGTGCATTCTTATACGGCAAGGTGAAGGAGTTGGTGTATGTCGAGCAACTTCTAGGGTTTACTGATCCCAAGTATCCTGACAGAGTATATCGACTTGATAAGGCTTTGTATGGATTGCATCAGGCACCTAGGGCTTGGTATGAGACACTGTGACCTCACCTATTAAACAACGGTTTAGAGAGAGGGAGAATTGATAGTACACTATTCGTTAAAAGGAAAGGTGAAGACTTTATACTGGTACAGGTGTACGTGGACGACATCATCTTCGGGTCGTCAAACGAGCAAATGTGCAAGGATTTTGAAAAAGTCATGAAGTCAAAGTTTGAGATGAGTGCAATGGGGGAGCTGAACTTCTTTCTTAGTTTGCAAGTTGAACAATGAAAGGAGGGAATGTATATTCATCAAACAAAGTACGTCTACGACGTTTTAGAGCGCTTCGGGATGGAAGGAACAAAGCTTACCGCACATTTAAGTACTCCGATTCAAGTGAATCATAATCTTGGACCGGGTACAGATAGTGATACTGATGTGGATCCGACTTTATATCGGGCCATGATCGGGTAACTTATGTATTTATCTGCTTCCAGACCTGATATAATGTTTGCTGTGTGTATTTATGCCAGGTTTCAAACTAATCCAAAGGAGACACATATGAAAGCCGTGAAGAGGATTCTGAGATACCTGAAGTCGAAACCGAAGTTGGGACTTTGGTATCATGCTGATGGAGATCTGGAGACGGATTCAGACTATAGCGGGTGTAGCTTGAACAGAAAGTCAACGACTGGAGGTTGTCAGTTCCTTGGATGGAGGCTACTACCCTGGCAATGCAAGAAACAAACTTCGGTAGCTGTATCAACGTGCGAGGCCGAATATGTAGCTGCGGGTAGTTGCTGTTCACAGGTTCTGTGAATTCAACAACAATTGCAGGATTACGGTTTGAGTTATACTCATATTCTCATTAGGATAGACAATCAGTCAACTATTGCCATAACAAATAATCCAGTTAAACATAGTAAGACTAAACACATAGACATAAGACATCATTTTATACGTGATTGTGCTGGGAAAAACTTGATTAAACTGGTAAAAGTTCCAACGGAAGACAACAATGCGGATCTTTTCACAAAAGCATTTGATAGGTCATGCTTTGAATTGTAAGTCCAACTAAATGGCATGCGTAATCCAGAGTAACTTGACCTTAGTAGAATTTTCTTTATTTTAGAGTTTTTCTTTAATCTTTAGTTTATCTTTTTAGTTGCGTTACTTAAAAGTGAAAAACAAAATAAAAAAAGAGAGAAAAGCATAAAAAATTAAAAAAAAAAAGAGAGAATATTGAAAAATGAGAGAAGTCTTAGAGTCATAGGTTCAAAGTGACGAAAATTAGCACAGTCTAACAAACTCTAAGTGTTAAACTTTCACACATAATGCACCATAAAATCTAAGTGATATACATATTCTTGTCTGATATGTTGGTAGGCATAAGACATGAAGAATTTCCGTAAAGCTAATAAAATAATCAAGAAAATGTCTTATGTGTGACTAACTTAGATGTATGACCAAAATGTCTTAATTTCTATGTTAGAGAGATACAGACAATGACTATGAATGATGTATGCAAATTTATCTGGGGGATGTATGGTTTCATCAAAATACATCTTAAGCAAAGAAAGAAAAAGTTTTGTATAGAAAAGGAAGTCAAAACAAGTCTCTTGTTGTAAGTGAGTACAGACCTGTCACCCTTGTTTTGACTTGAACTAGCAAGATAAGTCACTTTGTTGTACGTAAGTACAGACCTGTCATCGCTGTCTTGCTAACATGAGAATAACTCTAAGACAAACTAAGAGACTTTGTTGTATGTAAATACAGGTCTGTGTCCAACGTTTTCCTTTTAAAGATAATTTGCAAATACCGAAAAGTCATAGTCATTGTGTGTATGCCTTGATCATAGAAGTATGTCGAAGTATGGGACACGTAAGGTAGTTTCTTGATAAATAAAAAGGCCAAAGGAAATTCCTAAGTGTTGAATGTTTAAATGGAAAAACATACCGACAATCGACTTGGAATGTATGTCACGACAAACAATCAAAGGAATAAAAATTCCTAAGTGTGAGAGTGTAATACTGAGGTTGCGTTTGACAACGCTATCTGATTGAACCTTCTTAAACTATCTCGCAAAAATATTCTGTTAGTGTATTTTTATCCTTAAATTATTTTTAATTTCACTTAATTTAATTTAATTTTATTTTATTTCAGTTTAGATTATTTTATTATTAATAAATAGGAACGAGGTCAAAGTTACTAGGATGCATTTTTAGTTGGAGAAACAAAATTGCGTGATAAATATGTTGCTTAGTGTGAATGTCTCGAAAAGTTGAAAAAGTTCCGTCAAATGAAAAAGTTGAAAAAGTTGGATTTTATTTCAAGAATTTTCAAAATTTTCAATTAAGTTCGAACAACAGTTAAGTTCGAACTCCCATTCGAACTTAATAGAAGTGCGAACTGAATATAAGTTCGAAGTAGATTGGATATAAATAGGTCAACAGTGTTCATCTAATGCACCTACTCCCGAACTTATCCTCTCGAACATATATACAGGCGATCTCGAACTTACCTTCGAACTTGTCGTTTTTCGAATTTGTGATCCATTCTTCGAGTACTTTCACTGTTCTTCGAACATACCCATAGACTTAGTTGTTTTCAAACTACAATCAACTAAGTATGTGTATTTTAGGACTTTTAAGGGCATAAACATCATAACTTTAAGTTTAATATAACAAAAAACTAGGTGGTTTAAATCACAAGTTTTAAGCTTTGAAACTTAAAATTAATTCTCAATAAACTTGATTAGATACTTTTAGGACTAGATTCATTAGTCATTGAAGTCTAAAAAGGTTAAAATCATAAGATTGATTGTTAATAAGCCGACTTCGAACTTGTTCTAACAGGCTTCAGACTTGTTCTTCAAATTTCGAACTTATCAGGTCTTCGAACTTGTTTAAAATATCTATAAGTTCGAAGACAGACATGTTCGAATGTGTCTCTCGAATTTAATTAAGTTAGAATGTCAAAAGGCTATTCGAACTTAAGTAAGTTCGAAGGAACAGTTCTTGAATTTAAGTATGTTAAAAATTGATTAAATTCAAACTTAATCAAGTTTGAATAACTTAAATTTTTTCCAAAATTGATTTTTAACATTTTAAATGTTTGATATGTGTGCAGAAATGGCTGATCGTGCTATCTATAACAAGCACAATATGATAATGGCGGTAGACCTTCAGCTAACAGACGCTCAGCCATACCGACAGATGTTGGAGTTCCTATCTCAATCAAGGGTCGCGTATGCGCTGACACATAATACGAGGATCATTCTACCGTATGTCTGCCAGTTTTGGCAAAGCTTGCAAGTTGACAACTCTCCAGTTCAAACGCTTCTGAGGGCTACAGTTGGTGGCCGACCGATCTCATTTTCAGCGGATCATTTACGAATCGTTCTGCAGTTGGTCACAATTGACCAAGAAGATGGCACTATTGACTTTCCGGCACCCATCAGGTAATCGGCCTTTCTGAGGATGGGATACACTCAGGATATAACGAAAGCGTCCTATATCAAGAGTGGACTTATTGGCCAATGGAGATACCTAATGCATGTGACGATGGTCTGTTTTGCACCAAAGAAGGTCGGTTTTGACACGATGGTCTCCAAGCTGCAATTAGGGATGATCTCGTTGGTTTACAACAAGCCGTTCAGCTTCTCAAGGTTTTTCATTGGGGAGTTTGTTCATCAAATCACCGCTCTAACCTGCGAAAGATTTTTGTTGTATCCAACATTCATTGTAATGATCATAAGGCACTTTTTGCCAGAGCTTGCAATGCTACCAGAATAAAGTGCACTAGCTGCCGTTGATAAGCGCATTTTTGCAGACTGTCAACCACAACGCAAGAAGGGCAGAACAAGTGAGGCCTCAAGTGGCTCCGTTATTCGGAGCAGTCATTGATCCAGATTCCGTAGCTCCAGAAGGAGACGAATGGATAATTGATGCACCTCAACATGAAGCACCACAGCAAAAATCACCGGCACAGCAAGCACCGGTCGCTCAAGAAGTACCTCAACCTTAATTAACAACCGCGGTAGCTGAGGCAACCACATCAGAACCCCAGACTGACCCACGATTACATACATTAGTGGAATTTTTTACTTAGGGGTCAGCAACTCAAGAGAATATAACTAAGGAGCTCGTGCATAACATTTTGAGACCGCCTTCAGATATGGACAATAATTTCAGAGAAATATATGATTATCAGCCTCTAGCAATATCAACTGAGGCAGTAGAAGGTAAGGTAGAGACTACCTCAGATTCAACATCAGATTCAAGTTCCGACGATGTTTTGAGGGAAGCTGCCAATCCCTCAACATCTTTTGCAAGACATTGCTCAAGGCTAGTTGTGAGCTGACGGAAAATGACTCGTCCTACTCTCAGAGACGAAGATGAAGGTGATGAAGATTTTGTTCTGGAAGAAGAAGCGTTGGTCATAGGCAGCAAAGAGCAAAGCATCAATGTATAATTCAAGAAGCTTCATCCACTTCTATAACCGCTCCATCATCATCCGTAACTGTTCCAACACCATCCACAGCCAGTAACTTTCAATCCTTCAATCAACTCAAAAACAAAGTTGATCTCCAAACAGTCCAACTATTTCAGCTATCCACAGCAGTGAATGAGCTACAACAGCACAACTCTCGATTGGAGCAGCAGAATGTCCAGCTACAACAAAAAGTGACTGCCCAACATGAAACTATGACTACCTAGCAATCTCAGATTCTAACTCTTCAGACCCTAGTGCTGCAAATTTTGAAAGATCTTGCAGCTCAGGGGGAGAGTAGTTGCAGGGGTGATGAATTGAAGGGGAGCCGAAGAGATGGAGATGATGAAGGAGGTGATCCCGATGCTCAACAGAAAGACAGTGAGCTAGTAGATCTTCCACATGAGATTGCTCAGCAAGCTGAGGTCCAGGGGGAGCCTGGATCATCAGGCTCAGGCTCAGAAAAAGGCAAGGCTCCAGAAGCATCAGAGCTCATTGAACAAGAAATGATAGGAGCCTTGGCCGGATTAGATGATGAGGATGTGAACTTTGACTTTGAAGACGATTTAGAAGATCTTGAGGAAGGTGAGTTTATTCCAAAAGAAGTTCCAGATTGGAAATCAGATGATGAAGTGTTGGTAGACGAAGAAGACGAAGTTGATGAGATCGTTATACAGAAGCAACCTATCATAGAGGCATATATAACGGAAGAACAGAGCATGATTGACATTGAAGTGCTTAAAGCTGCCATAAATGCTGAATCAGAATCTCAAGTGCCTGATAGAGAGCACACAAATGAAGAAGAAAGAAAGTTGTGGTTTAGAACAGAAGAAAAGAAGAAGGCTTTGACGTTGAAAGAAAAAATGAAGATGCCTAGTCCTGGAAAACTGTCTGGAAGCATACTCAGCTGGTTCTATGATTGAGAACTACAATTTTTCATTATTAAGAGAAAGGATGGACTTCAATATCTAAGGAAAAAGGCTGAAGGACTTCAACTCCTTGCCCAAGTGTGAGATAAAGGCCTTAGCCTGGAAGGAGCTTGTCAACATCGGAGACGATCCCTACGCTGAAATCATTGCTAAGATCATTCGAAGGGAAGGAAGGTCTAGGAGGTTTGAAAGACTCAATCCGAGAATAGGCAAAGGAGTAATGGACCATAAAGAGATAGATCCTCTAACTGGCAGACCTTGGATGAAAACGTATTACAAGCCAGTTAGATGCCTAAAGAAAGTGCCTCTAAAACCAATGCCACAAGATGTCTTAGGTAAACTTAACTGGTGCTATGTGGACAGTGAGACGTGTGAAGCTGTTATGGAATATGAGGAAAAAAAGGTGATTTTGAAAGTGTATGATCCCTTGCACATAGTCAACTTGTCTAAGGATGATCTGCTCAAGCTTCATGCTTCATGATCAGAAAGTTGTAAAAGTTTGTGTTGAACAGGGACTTCATGCAGGTAGTGTTTTGAATAAGCCTAGTTTCACAGATTAATGAATATCTTACTAGAAGCTATCATCAAGGGGGAGTCTGTTGGTGCACCCTGTGTGACGATAGCAGTCTAGATATGTAATAGATAGTCATTTGTAATAGATGAAGCTTTATTAATACAAGTTATGTGGGTTAATTCACATTTATGTATGATGTCTACATTTGCATGTTAAGTTCTAGACTATCATTATAAGTTCTAGGATAAGTTCTAGGAATAAGTTCTAGGAATAAATTCTAGGATAAGTTCTAAGAAGGAAAAATCTTTTTCTAGGTGTAAGGGGGAGAAATTTTCAACTCCTTCCAATGAGCAATGAACATTAGTTGGGCAAGCAATAGGTCTACTAACATCTATTTCCTTTTTAGGTACAATTGATGATCCTAAGACTACTGAACCTACTTTAGGGGGGACTTATGTCTGAGGCCAGGCCCATCATGTAACAACCCAAAACACATTTAGCTTTAATAAACAAGTTTAGCGTTAATTAATAAGGTAAATGTAAGTTTAATTCAGTATTTGCAATGCAAATCTAGACAATATTAATAAAAGTTATTATTAATAATTAGAAATAATTAATTAAGTCATAATTAAGTTATGTATGTTAATCATACAATTGTAATGTAAAAATTAAAAGATGATAAGTTAAAAGAGAAGAAATGAAATAAAAATAACTTTGGGGCCAAAATGTGAAAGATCAAACTTGAGTTATATAAACCCCTAAAATACTTTTTGCCTACTCATTTTAACAAAGCCAAAGAAAATGAAAATTCTCTCCTTCTCATTCAAGAAATCTATGGTTCCTTTTATTCATCACAAAGATGTAAGGTCTTGACTCTACGGATCTATCTCGACGCGACATCGTCCAACGAGTGCGGAATCCTCGTTAGCGGCTTGACGGTAAGATCACACGCACTAAACACGGAGACTACCATGGCGTTATACGAACGACTACGAACGTACCTACACAGTTATTCTCTCCGAAAACACTCTCTGAATACTAGTAAACTCGAGATCGCCTTTGCTTAATCACACTCCGATATTCTGCAAAAGTCCCATAATTATTCGAGTTAATCCTTAATTATACTGACCAATTCGAGTTTGTCTTAGGACAAATTCAAAACAGGCCCAAGGCCTATTCAAATTTGTCCACATGACAAATTCGAATCTACCTTATGAGCAAATTCAAATTTAGACCAAATTCGAATTTCACTATCAAGTTTATGTTTGATTTTCTGTTTTAACTTATGTTTGAATATATCTTTGAACTTTATGTTTGAACTTCTTGTAATACGTTACATAAATTTCAAACATACAATCAATAAAATATCAAACACATATAAACAGATATATCAAACACTAGTCAATATTCAATATTACGTAAGTTGACTTACACAAAATGGTAACACAACTTAGACTGCTATCGTCACACAGGGTGTACCAACAGACTCCCCTTGACGATAGCTTCTAACTATTTACATTTTGATTAAGTACTAAGGTCTATTTAAAATACTACCAGCATACAGACCTTGTTGGACACAAACCTTTACCACGTTCTGATACTTTTTGGCTTCAGGGTCCATATGCGCATCACACGAGATCTTGTGAGCATGAAGCACTTGAAGATCATCTTTTGACAGATTAACTAGGTGCAGCGGATCATACACTTTAAGAATCACCTGTTCTTCTAGGTCTTCCATTACCGCTTCACCAGTCTCGCTTTCAACGTACCACCAATTGAGATTACCCAACACATTCTATGGCATCGGCTTTAGAGGAATTTCTTTAAACATCTAACTGGTTTGTACTGAATCTTCATCCATGGTCTACCAGTCAGAGGATCAATTCTAGTATGGTCCATCACTCTTTTACCAATTCTTGGATTGAGCCTTTCAAATTTCCTCGACCTCCCTTCCCTTCTAATGATCTTAGCAATGATTTCGGCGTAGGGATCGTCTCCGATATTGATAAGCTCCTTCCACGCCAATGCTTTTATCTCAACCTTTGGTAGTGACTTGAAATCTTTCAATCTTCTCCTGAGATACTGGAGGCCATCCTTTCTCTTGATAATGAACAGCTGCAGTTCTCGATCAAAGAACCAGCTAAGTATATTTCCGGATAGCTTTCAAGGACTAGGCACCAGCATCTTTTCCTTTAGTTCAATATCCTTCTTCTCTGCCCTAAACCATAGCTTTCGCTATTCTTCATCAGTAAGCACCCTGGCAGGCTCTTCACCTTGTGATTCAATTTTTAAAGCAGCTTTAACAGCTTCTATATCAATCACAGTTTGTTCCTCCGTCACATATGTATCGGTGATGGGATTCTGCTGAATAATGATTTCATTTGCTTCATCTTCCTCATCACCCAATACTTCATCGTCAGGATTCCATTCAGGAACAACTTCAGTAATAGTTTCTCCTTCTTCCAACTCATCAATCTCGTCTTCAAAGTCAAAATCTAACACTTCTTCTTCAATATTTATAAGAGTTTCAATCATTTCGTTCATGTCGCTCTCCATGACCTTTGAGGAACTCGCCTCTCCTCCTTCAGCTCCACTCTGACTTGGCTCCCCCTGAATTTCGGCATGTTGAGCAGCAGAAAAATCTACTGGCTCACTGTCTTTCGGTGCATTGGGATCATTGCCTTCATCATCATCTCCCCTTCTCAGCTCCTCAGAATCCCTACAACTTGTCTCCCCCTGAGCCTTTAGATTTTTCATTAATTGCTCAATAAGGTACCTCATCGTGCGGATTTCTACAACCTGATCTGCAACGAACGTCTTCAACTCAAGATTCTCTTGTTCAATCTTTCCAACAAATGTCTTCAACTCTACATTCTCTTTGACAATATTTGCATTATGCGCTTGTATCTCGCCGATGGCTTCAGTGAGCTGAAATATTTGGACTTGTTGGAAATCAACTTTGCTTCTGAGCTCAGAAAACTGTTGATTGTCAGTGAAGGTGGATGAGGTGGATGGAATGGATTGGATGGGTGTCGGAATGATTGGTGGTGGAATGGATGTTTGAACAGGTGGTGGTGGTGGAGGAATGAATGTTTGAGCTGATGGCTGAGTGGTTGGAATTTCTAGCTCAGAAGCAGAGGCCGATGAAGCTCCCTACATAAAACGATGGCTTTTGGCCCTATGCCTAGGCACCAAAGGAGTAGTGTCCTCAATTTCGAAATCGGAATCATCCTCATCCGAATCCCTAGACACTCTTCTTTTCTCTGCTTCTTGATTTATCACCATTATTCGGGATCCATATGTACTTATTTGGATAGACGGGTCTTCTGTTTCTTTCTCAATCTCAATCTCATCTACTTCTTCTGATTCAGATTCAGATGTCGACTCAGCTTGACCTTCTTGCTCTGGCACATAATCCTCTATCTGGCGAAATATCATCTTCACCAGCTGGTGGTTCCAGAATATCTCCAACTAGTTCAGAAGTAATCTCCTCATTTGCAAGTGGCCCTTGTGCCCATATTTCTTCCAATGTCTCCACCCGTGGATCAGTTACGGGGGCTACACTTGAAGGACATGCTTCTCCTGGCTCCTGCACGCTGCTTGATGAAGGCCTAGTAGCCTGAGTCTGTCTAACTGATGGTCTCTGCCTCCTTCTTTGTTGTTGTTGAGGCCTAGGCTGTTGCTGTTGTTGTTTGCGGATGCTGCGGTACATGAACTTCCCCGGCCCAGTTGGCACCTTCAGGGGCTTGAAAATCTGGATTCACCACAGCACCAAAAAGCGGTGCCTCCACTGGTCTAGCCAAAACACCCCTGTGGGCTTGACAATCAGCAAAAATCCTTTTGTCGATCACTGCTACGCTTTGTATCTCTTGTAATTGCGGCAGGTTTGGAAAGAAATGTCGGATCAGCATCATCACAAACCTCGGATACAATAAAAATCTTTCTCTTGCTGGAGCTGTTATTTGGTGAACAAACTCCGCAAAGAACATTTTAGAGTAATTGAACCTCTGATTGTAAACTAACGGGATCATTGCCGACTGAATCTTCGACACAATATAATCAAACCTGCTTTCTTCGGAGCGAAGAACACCATGAAGACGTGTGCAAGATATCTCCACTGCCCGATTAAACCGCTTTTCATGTATGACGCCTTAGTCACATCAAGGCCATACCCCATTCTTATGAATGCTGCTTGGCGAACTTCCAGCGGGAAGTCAATTGGCCCATTTTCTTGCTCGGCAGAACCCAACTGCAAGACTCTGCGTAACACATCGGCTGAGAATACAAGGGGCTGTCCCACTCTTCTGGTCCTTAATACAGTCGGAGTAACTATACAATCGACCTGCAAGTGATCCTAAAATTCCTGAACATACGCCAGTACAATTTGAACGTTGTGCAAAAGGGCATAAGAAACCCTTGAAGCGGCCAAAAAATCCACCATCTGGCGGAATGCCTGAGCTTCAGGCAGCTCACGGTCTGGAGAAATGATCATATTGTGCTTTTGAAAAAAACACTCTATCCACCATATCTGCACAATAAAGTATATAAAATATTAGAATGATCAATATAAACATAAACTTGTTTAAATTCAAATTTGTTTTATTTTGAACTTATGTAAGTTCAAAATCCAACACATATGAATTTCTACAAGTTTGATTTAACATTGAGGCAAATATTTCGATATTCATGACAAATTCGAATAAGATATTCGAAACAATCCTCATTCGAGTTTATTGGCTTCTTCGAGTTTAGTGACAAACTCGAAGCTACGATCAAATTCGAAGCCACGATCAAACTCGAATATGTCGGTATGTTAAAAAACAAAACTCCAAGATTTCAACCATTTTAGACTTAGAAAATTACATCCATTAGTCCTAATAGATTCTAATCGAAACTATTTGTCACTAATTTGATGTTTCACCGGTTCAAACTTTGTTATTTTGATTTACAAAGTCCACACCATTAAATCCTCAATATCGGTCGTTTTTGGCACAAATTGAGTCTAAAAACATCCTAAATCTTGTACAATGATGTTGATTATACCTAGATTTGGTAATATTCTCGAACACAATCGGACAAATACTCGATTAACAGTGCAAAACTCGAAACGACAAAGTCGAAGCAGTAAACTCGAAATCTCTCTGGATAAACTCGAAGAACTAAAGTCGATGGTAGGTGAATAATGAATGTCACTGTTGACCTATTTATACTAACCACCATCGAGTTTGCTTCCAAATTCGAATATCCATTCGATTTTGGCTTAACCTCGAATTTAACTTGAAAATTTTGAAAATTTTTAAAATCCTTGAATTAAATTCAACTTTTTCAACTATTCCGTGTAATGGAATAAACTATGCAAACTCATTTACCCTAATCACAAGATTATCACGCAGTGTTTATTTTATTCAACTAAGAATGCATCCTTAGTAACTTTGACATTTTTCCTAAATAAAATTAAAAATAAAACTGAAGTAAAAATAAAGTAAAATAAAATTAATAAAATAAATTAATAAAATAAAGTAAAATTAAAATTTTGAACGAGAAATTTAAACTTAGACTAATCTACATTAATTTTAAAATTTACAACCTATACTTAACACTAACAGAATATTTTTGGTGAGTATAGTCCAAGAAAAGTTCAATCAGATAGCAGTGTCAAATACGCACTTTCAGTATTCAAACTTTCACACTTAGGAATTTTTTGATTCCTTTTTATTGTTTGTCGTGACACATTTCTAGCCGATTGTTGGTATTATTTTCCCTTTAAACATGTTACACTTCGGAGTATCCCTTGGCCTTTTTATTTATCAAGAAATTACCTTATGTGACTCATACTTAGACATACTTTTATGATCAAGGCATACACATAATGATTATAACTTTTTGGTATTGCAAACTTTTTTTAAAAGGCAAATATCGGACACAGGTCTGTATTTATATACAACAAAGTGTCTTAGTTTGTCTTAAGGTTTATGTTTAAAGCTAGCAAGACAGCGGTGACAGGTATGTACCGACGTACAACAAAGCGACTTATCTTGCTAACTCGAGTCAAACCAGAGGCAACAGGTCTGTACTTACGTACAACAGAGTTACTTGTTTTGACTCTTAACTCAGTATGATTTTTCTATTCTTTCCATTTCTTTAAGATGTATCTGATGTTGCTATACATCCCCAGAAAGTTTGCAAACCTCATTTAGAATCAATGTATGTATGTCTCTAACATAAAAATTAAGACCAATTGGTCATACATCTAAGTTAGTGACACGTCTAACTTTTTCTTGAATATTTTATTAGCCTTGAGACTCCCTATATGT
Source organism: Centrapalus pauciflorus (assembly GCA_020465985.1). Taxonomy (NCBI): domain Eukaryota; kingdom Viridiplantae; phylum Streptophyta; class Magnoliopsida; order Asterales; family Asteraceae; genus Centrapalus; species Centrapalus pauciflorus. Next base: position 53,939 of record JAANYP010004493.1, on the reverse strand, counting down.
ATTATGCCTACCAACATATCAAACTGGATAATGTACAACACTTAGAATTTTAGGTGTATTATGTGTGAAAGCTAAACATTTAGAGCTTGTATTAACTGTGCTAATTTTCATTACTTTGAACCTATGTATATAAGACTTCACTCATTTTCTGATATTCTCTCTCTCTCTCTTTTTTTTTTTTTTTAACTTTTTATGGTTTTCTCTCTTTTTCTTTTGTTTTTCATAAATAAGGGAAAGAAAATAAAATAACCTACGAACTTACTATAAAAGGAAAATATCCTAAGTTACTAAACTTACTATAAAAAGAAATAAAATTTACTGCCATAAAAGGAAATAAAATCTACTAAGGTCAATTTACTCTATATTTCGCATTCCGTTTAGTTGAATTAAATACTCAAAACGTGACTTATCAAAAGCTTTGGTAAATAGATCAGCATTATTATCATCCGTTGCCACTTTTACCAGCTTAATTAAATTCTTTTCAGCACAATCACGTATAAAGTGGTGTGTTATGTCTATGTGCTTGGTTTTATTGTGTTTAACTGGATTATTTGTTATTGCAATTGTTGACCGGTTATCTATCCTAATAGGAGTATGAGTATAAGTCAAACCGTAATCCCGCAATTGTTGTTGTATCCACAGAACCTGTGAATAGCAACTACCCGCAGCAACATATTCGGCCTCGCACGTTGACACGGCTACCGAAGTCTGTTTCTTGCATTGCCTGGAAACGAGCCTTCCTCCTAGGAACTGACAATGCGAGTCAAGCTGCATTCTCCGTAGTCTGAATCCGTGAATGCCTCCAATTCCAGATCTCTCTCCGCGTGATACCAAAGTCCCAGCTTTGGATTAGCTTGAAACCTAGCACAAATACATACAGCAAACATTATATCAGGTCTTGAAGCAGTTAAATACATGAGTGACCCAATCATGGCCCGATATAACGTCGGATCCACATCGGTATCACTTTCTGTACCCGGTCCGAGATTACGATTCACTTGAATCGGCGTGCTGAAGTGAGCTGTCAGCTTTGTTCCTTCCATCCCGAAGCGCTCTAATATGTCGTACACATACTGCGTCTGATGAATAAACATGCCCTTCTTCCTCTGTTCGACTTGCAAACCCAGAAAGAAGTTTAACTCACCCATCGCACTCATCTCAAACTTTGACTTCATCACCTTTTCAAAATCTGTGAACATTTGCTCGTCTGATGATCCAAAAATGATATCATCAACGTACATTTGTACCAAGTTGAAATGTTCCCCTTTTCGCTTCACGAACAGTGTACTATCTATTCTCCCTCTTTCAAACCTGTTGGCTAACAGATGATTAGATAGAGTCTCGTACCACGCCCTCGGTGCTTGATGTAATCCATACAAAGCCTTATCTAACCGATATACTCTGTCTGGATATTTCGGATCTGTAAACGCAGGCGGTTGTTCCACATAAACCAGTTCCTTCACTTTCCCATAAAGGAAAGCACTCTTAACATCTAGCTGATAAACCTTAAAGCCTTTGAAGGAAGCAAAAGCTAGAAACAGTCGGATTGCTTCAAGCCTTGCTACTGGCGCGAACACTTCATTGTAATCGATTCCTTCCTCTTGGTCGAAACCCTTTACCACCAGTCTTTCTTTGTTGCGAGTGACTATACCCCGACCATCTCTTTTGCACTTAAAAACCCATTTGGTTCCTATTTCTATTTCTCCTCGAGGTAACGGAACTAACTCCCACACTTCTAGTTTCCTAAACTGTGATAGTTCTTCTGGCATCGCTTCAACCGAAGAGTTGTCTTTTAGTGCCATTTGCCCATTTTTCGGCTCTACTTGCAAGATGAAACATGAGTAGAGGCAAGTATGAAAGGCCTCGGAGTCATTGATCATTGACAACAACACTGTGTTGTTATTCAAACTACTCCTAGTCCTCACACCAGCACTAGGATTTCTATGATACTCTCAATAGGATGATTTTTATTAATCCTAGATGTCTCTATCTCGTCAACCCTAAGATTGTCTCCCAAATTTGATCCTATCTCTACTAAAGGGGGTACGACTTCAGATTCCACATTTTCTTCCTCATGGACACTGTCTTCAGAGTTAGAATTTGTTGTCTGATTTTCGACTGTAGGCACTTCAGAATCATTTTGTTCCGGAGATCTATCTTCAGTTGATGTAGGCTCGGATGTTGATGGAACGGTGGTCCTCGGAAAACTTTGACCCTCGTCATTCAAGTTTAATGATGACAAGTCCTGTTCGATTGTACCTACATTTCCATCCAAAGGAATGTTAAATGACTCAAACAATTTGTCATAATCAAATATCCATTCCGGACCTGTTTGGGGTTCATGTGTATAACTTGTGACTTCAATGTTATAGACAATCTCTACTGTACCATTTGATTTATTAAAAACCCTTTTATTTGGTGAATTAGGCACATAACCAAGGAAGTAACCTTCGTCAGCCTTTTCACCAAATTTTGGTTGATGTTTTGTTTTCATTAAAGTACATGGTACCCCAAAAGGTTCGAAGCCAGTTAAATTTGGTGGCCGTTTATTCAAAACTTCATAACAAGTTTTGTTCAATGATCTGACAGTAAGGACCCGGTTTAAAACATGGCACGCGGTATTCACTGCCTCCCCCAAAAACATGGTAGGAAGCTTTGAATCCGAAAGCATGGTCCTTGATCCCTCAATCACTATCCTGTTTTTCCGTTCGGCCACCCCATTTTGTTGTGGCTCATAAGGTGCACTAAATTGATGCACTATGCCCTTTGATAGGCAATATACACCAATAACTGTGTTTTTAAACTCTGTTCCGTTATCACTTCTAATTCGTTTAACCCTCGTTCCTTAAGAATTTTCCACTTGGTCTAAGAACCCGATGAGCTTGGTAGCCGTCTCGTCCTTTGTACCTAAAAAGAAAACCCAAGAAAAACGTGAGTAATCGTCAGTAATAACTAAACAGTACCAACTACCACCTATACTCCTTTTGTTGATTGGTCCGAAGAGGTCCATATGCAACAAATCGAATGTGGCAGCGATGGAGTTCTGAGTCTTGGACTTGTGTGCCTTCTTGTGTTGTTTTCCTTTCTTGCACGGTAGACACTTATCCTCGAACTGAAAACTCTTCATAAGAACACCTTGCACCAATCCATTTTTCGTAATGTAGTTCATCTTTCTCAGGTGCAAGTGTGTCATGCGTCTGTGCCATAAAACCGACTCAGTCTCTGAAGATTTAGATAACAAACAAATTGGTCCCATTGAAGATTTCGGCTTGTTCATGTCGAGCATGTGCAGGTTATTCTTCCTTGGAGCCCTCATCAGTATCCAATCTTCAGGTACTTTGAAACCCGATTTCAGCACTAACGCCTCAGTATCAGTGAACAGTACTGAGTTCTTCTTATCACAGATTTGAGATACACTAATGAGATTGTGAACCAATTTATCAACGTGATAAACTTGATCCAGTTTGATAGTCCCATTAGTGACCACTCCAGTACCGGTGATATTTCCTCCTTTATTGCCAGCGAATGATACAAATCCCCGACTCCCTCCCTTGAAGTCTGCAAATAGACTTCTTTCCCCTGTCATGTGCCTGGAGCAACCACTGTCGACGAACCATTTATTGTTTGGACCTGTAGTTATCTCCTGCACATGAAAGAAAATAGGTTAGTTATCACGGGGAACCCAAGCCATAACTGACTTGGTAATACGGTTCTCGTCCACATACTTAAACTCTTTCAAATACCCATCTCTCCGTTCAGGTGACTTGGGTTTTTGAATTGGAGTCTGTTGTGGTGCAGAGTGAATTAAGTTCACTCTCGGCCTTTGAGTAGGCATTTGCTGTGGAGCTCTAGAATAATTTCGATTATAATGCATTTCCGGCTGATATCCCTGAGCTCTACCTGGTGTTTGATGTCTTACAGGGGTATGTGACCTAACCGGAGTGTAAGCTCTACTAGGTGTGGTACTCCTATAACTCTGTTGCGGTCCTGACCTAGATTGATTAATGACTCGATTTGGTGAACTAGTCCTAATCACTTCTTTTGGCTGACCTGACACAGGCATTTGTTTCACAACAGTTTTTGGTGCGGCTTGCACAGTTTTCTCGGTATGTTGAGAAATACTAGTGCTCGCTACACTTGATGAAGGCTTATGTTGTTCCGGCTTTCCAGGTTTAGGTGTAGTATCTACTTTCCTATGTGGACAGCTAGACGCAACATGCCCCCTCTCGTGACATCTAAAGCAAGACATTTTGTCAATTGACTTTTTATGAGTGCTCTTTGACTTAGGTGTCTCACTAGTGTCTGGTTCTTTTGTTTCAACTATAGCGACTGGTTTATCCTCCTGATCATTAAAGTCAATTTTGTGTTGCCCTACAGGTTTATCACTAGAGGATGCCACAAATTTAACCTTCTTAATCTTGATATTATTAGCAGTCACCTTAGTTTCATTTTCCTTAGTAATTTCATACACTACTTCCGGTATTTCCTCTGATTCAACTGATTTCTCAATTTTCTCCTGAGGTTGAGGTACATAGTTATCGTTGAAAGGTGGAGGACTCTTATGATATCCTAGACCTACAGGCTTCTTAGACTGACGCTGTGCATCTAAGATTTTCCCTACGTTAAGAGATGATTTCCTAAACTTTTCAAGTTTACTGTTGACCTCAGCTACCCAGTACCTTAGACTCGGCTAGCTCTACTTCTTTGGATTAAAGCTCCTTGGTTAATGCCTCAACATGTTCATACATTAGTTCTAACCTAACACACCATTCGCTCAGTTTGTCCTTTAGAACTATAACATCCTGTGCATCAGCCTTAAGCTTATCCCTAAGATCTTGCTTTATATCTACTATGCTAGCATTGTTTGATTTTAATGATTCATTCTGAGCAGATATTCTTTGATGTGATTCAAGTATTAAATTTAACCTATCATTAGACGTAGTACATAAAACACATAAATCATGAAAAGGAGAAAAGTTTAAAGTTACCTTGGCATGATCTGATTTCACGTTGGCCATCTGTGCGGCAAACTCCAGAATTGTCTGATCAGCTGACTTTTCTACCGACATCGGACAGCTTTCATTCTGACTGTTGTCCTCTGTCTTTTCTTCTGCTCCATCACTTCAAGTCTCAGTCACTTCAGCCATAAAGGCTCTAGCATTCAATTCTGGATGTGTACTCCAGTCATAAGTTCCATCTAGCTGTCTGTCTGATGTGACATTGGATAACAGACCAGCTATATTAGCTTGACTGGTTGAACTACTCGGTAGATTTCGCCCTTGCGATTGATTTTGATACTGTCCCTGGTAGTTCTCTATTTTCGGTCTCTGTCACTCCCTAGCGAAGTGTCCTAACCCCTGACAGTTGTAACACTTAACCTTGGACTTATCAAATCCAATCTTATTGTTACTAACGTTCAGATTCCTTCCCGTTCTTTTGATGAACCTTTTAACTCTCTGAGTGACCATGGCCAGTTGCCATTGTAGATCCATCTCTTCAAGATCATCAGGGTCTACCTGATCGTAATCCTCATCCCAAAGCGCATGATCGTTGATTTTGCCCTGAACGCAATTGCCGTAAGCGGCCACAAATGAAGCCAACAGATTCAGATGGTCTTCTGCAGATTTTGCGCTCATAGGCATCTTTGAATACCCTTGAGATGTAGATGTCGGAGTAGCCTGGTGCTGCTTTTCTTCTGTTCTAGCAAACCCTAAGAAAGCCCTACTTACTGAGTCTTCTGATTCAGCCGGTGTCGATGTCTCTCCCGAGAAGAATGCTGTAGCGGTCTTCAATTCAGTTGCCACTGAAGGTTTTGATTTCCCAAAGTACATAGCAGGATCTTGAACTTGGTCATAATCCGTTTCCTTCTTCAACAACTCAAAGTGATATGCCCTCAGCGTTCCGATCACACTGTCCAGAGTAAGAGTATAGAATTTATCTTCATCATGCTTTATCAGTGCCACATACATTTCCCATTTGGCAGGCAAAGCATTTAGAATCTTGTAAATTTTCTTTGTTTAACTATACTCCACGTCGTGGCTGTCTAACTCAGTTAGCAAATGATAGAATCGTGTAATAGTCTCATCCAGCTTTTCATTCTTCAAGGCTTTGAAGATCGCGAACTGCTGCTTGAGCATTTCCATTCGATTCTTTCTGACCCTCGGGTTACCTTCACACCATTTCTCTAACGCATCCCACAGCTCTTTTGCTGTCTTCTGATTACGGAAGGTGTGTAAGATCTCTTGAGGTAACACCATTCTAATGATAGCGATTGCACGATTCTCGACTTCATACAGCTTTCTATCGTCATCCTTCATCTTTGAATAAGGCACAACCTTTTGTCGTCCTTCAACCTCAGCTGTAGGTGGAATGTATCCTTCATCGATACAAAGCCACATTCGAATATCATTAAACCTCGTGAACTCGGCAAACCTATCCTTCCACCAGTAATAATCCTCAATTTTCATTAACTTCGGTGGTGAATTCGCCTTTCCAACCTCGTGATCCATCTCCATAAACCTCTGCAGACTTGTCATTGTTTCAAATATATTTGAATTCAAACTTAATTAATTTAATTCAAAATTAATTTAAATTAATTCTTTCGAATTTAGGTAAATTCGAATCTAATCAAATTTAAACATGTTTGAAATTATATTCGAATATAAGTTTGAAATCCACCTAAAATCGAAATTAATGACAAAGTCGAAGGTCCACTAAATTCGAAACCCCAATTAAAGTCGAAGATCCAAATTCGATTTTAGTGTAAAATCGAAATCCAAGCAAATTCGAATTGGCCAAACTCGAATCAAACCCTAAGGAACCTCGAAAGGAGCGTAATTTGGACAAACTCAAAAATTGAGAAAACCCTAATACCCCCTTACTAAACTCGAGCACCGCAAATTCGAAAAACGGCTAATACTTAAAGTTTTTTCAAGTTTTGCAGATTAAACCAATATTTTCACAAGTAAAAATACTGAGTTTGATAAAAAAACTTGAACTACAACAAAGTATTCCCCGAAATCTGATTTGATAAGCTCGAAAAACCTCCAAAATTGTGATATTATCCGTCGAAAACGTCAAGAAACCTAGGATGTATCTTATGAACACGAAGAACACGAAGAACACCCCAATGGCTCTGATACCACTTGTAAGGTCTTGAATCTACGGATCTATCTCGACGCGACACCGTCCAACGAGTGTGGAATCCGCGTTAGCGGCTTGACGGTAAGATCACACGCACGGAACACGGAGACTACCACGGCGTTATACGAACGTACCTACACAATGATTCTCTCCGAAAACACTCTCTGAATTCTAGTTTACTCGAGATCGCCTTTGCTTAATCACACTCCAAAATTCTGCAAAAGTCCCATAATTATTCGAGTTAATCTTTAATTATACTGACCAATTCGAGTTTGTCTTAGGACAAATTCGAAACAGGCCCAAGGCCCATTCGAATTTGTCCACTTAACAAATTCGAATCTACCTTATGTGCAAATTCGAATTTAGACCAAATTCGAATTTCACTATCAAGTTTATGTTTGATTTTCTGTTTTAACTTATGTTTGAATATATCTTTGAACTTTATGTTTGAACTTCTTGTAATACGTTACATAAAGTTCAAACATACAATTAATAAAATATCAAACACACATAAACATATATATCAAACACTAGTCAATATTCAATATTACGTAAGTTGACTTACACAAAATGCTAACACAACTTAGACTGCTATCGTCACACAGGGTGTACCAACAAAAGATTTCAACCAAATCAAGAAAACATCAAAGCAAAGCATAAGATTTTTAAAAGGAATTCAAGGAAAATCACATTCAAAGGTGTTCATATGCGTGTAAATGCAAACCTATAGTTCCTGGAATCGAATATGTTTCAAAACATTCAAAATCGTAAAATTGGACTTGGATTAGTGTTGCAAGATTGAAATAAAACCCATGCATATAATTAGTATGTGTTTAATTGCATCTATTATCAATTTGAATGTTCAATTCCAAGATTGAAACTAAAACTCTGAAACTTGTTTAAGATTGTTGTCCATAGAAATATAAATCTGTTTTTGTCTGTAAATGATGGCCAAGAAGGCCATTGGCCTTCGACCTGGAATTTATAACCATTTTGGGATGTTTGTGTGATCAATTGGATGCTTAAATTACCTTTAATCCATTTCTTTTGCTGTTGGAAAATGATTTAATAACAAAATGTTTAAGTCTAGGAGTGCAGTGACTATGATGGAGTGTGTTTGCATGGAAAAGAAAGCTCTGAGACTCAGCCCAAGGCCAAGTCTTGGACTGAACTCTGGTAGCAATAGCATCCCAATTTTGTTAGAAAATTTCAAGTATTGTGAATGTGTTTGCCTTTATATAGACTCTGAGACTCAGCTAAGCTAAGTCTCGGACTAGACTAGACAGAAGCATCAAGTTTTGAAGTTTGTATAGCGACCATGAAAGTCTCAGAGTATGTGATATACATTAGGACAAAAGCATGAAGTCTCGGAGTTTAGATTATGTCGAGCAGCCTTTTCCTTTCCTTGATACAAATTAATGTCAAGTGTGTGTGTGTGTGTGTAAGTGAACTCTGAGACTTTGCAAATTTGCAAGTCTCGCACTGTGTAACATACAAGCAGTAACAAACGTACATGCAAATATACCAAGTGTTCAACGTGTGGGAGTTTAAAGACCAAGTCTCTGAGACTTTTTAAGTCTCGGAGTGGCCTTTGTCCTGGTAAGTAGCTACAACAGCTGCCCTTTTCCTTTTTACCTAAATAAACTTAGTGTGGGGGTGTGTGTGTATATGCATATGTACTCCAAGATTTTAAAGTCTTGGAGTGGGTGTATGCTAACAGAAACTTGCAGCAGTCACCTATAATACATACGTTTATGCAAGAATTCCCAAAGTGTGTTGTGTGTCGAAAGGACTTCAAGATTTTTCAAGTCTCGGACTTGTCAAGCAAACAATAGCAGCCCTTTCCAGCCTTAATCTACATAAAACTAAGTGTTAGAGCAGTGTATTTGTTCCATGAGTTTGCATGAAAGAAGGAACTCTGATACTTATAAAGTCTTGGAGTGAATGTAACAGCAGCAACCAAAGTGTACCATATATATATATATATATATATATATATATATATATATATATATACGGGGAGAATTGCGCAAAAAACCCTCAACCTGTCAGCATTTTGTGATTAAAATCCCAAACCACTTTTCATTGCATAGAAAACCCCGAACTAATTAAAAATCAGTAAATCAATGTTTTGTCATTGGGTAACCGGTTGAAACCGGTTATTAATCCTACGTGGACCAGTAAATAACCTACGTAAAATAAATTTTAATTGTTGAAATCGGTTGCTAAGTATTACTCATCATTTAAACCCCCATTGATAATTTTTAAATGTAATTTTTAACGAGATTACATAATCAACGGGGGATTTAAATAATGTGCAATACTTGGCAACCGGTTTCAACAATTAAAATTTATTCCACAAAGGTTATTTATCGGTCCACGTAAGATTAATAACCAGTTTCAACCGGCTACCCATTGATAAAACCTTGATTTACTGATTTTTAGTCAGTTCAGGGTTTTCTATGCAACGAAAAATGGTTTAGGATTTAAATCACAAAAAACCGACAATTTTGGGATTTTTTGCGCATTTAGCTCATATATATATATATATATATATTTGTGTGTGTGTATGTATATGTATATATATGTAATATATATAGACACACACACACACTTGTTAAGTATAAGTCATATGTGTGTATGATCATAGGCTCTGAGATTTTATAAATCTCTGAGAGTTTGAACAAGAAAAAGAGTCAGCATAACAACCTTTATTTTTATATTTATGCATACACGTGTGTGTTCTATATGAATGTTTTAATCATGCTAAGTAGTCATACTACAATATCATTAGTGTGTGTGTGTGTCTCTCTCTCTCTCTCTCTATATATATATATATATATATATATATATATATATATATATATATATATATATATATATATATATATATATATATATATATATATATATATATATGTATGTATGTATGTATGTATACATACATATACATGTCAATTTAAGAGAAACATAAGTTTTATAAGTGTGTGTTTTAAATTATGATCTCATTGTAACTTGAGAAGTAAATGTGAATTCATCTGTGAGCATGGTTATATAATAGACACCTTAGTAACTTTAAATCCATATATACACTAAGTAATAGTGTATGATAAGATGTTCATATTAATAAGTTATGCATTAAAAGCCATGAATATTTATGTGGTAATGTGAACATTCAAATGTATAAGCAAAGTGTGCTAGGGAATTGAACATAGGCTCAAACCCTTGGTTCTTGGCCCTAAACATGGCCTTTATAGGCCTAAAAGCCTATATCATATTCCAATGTGCCTAATTGTCAGTGTGAGTCATATGAATCACTTACGTAGAGTGACAAGTAGCATGTTTATGCATAATATGTCATTACATGCATTCATATTGGTTCAAATTGCAAGTAAAGCTAAAGAATGAACTAAATAGGTCCCACATGTTCGTGAAAGCATAAAAAGTCATTAAATCATTTCAAGAAAAGCCATAAGTCAAATAATGATTCAACAAAGTCAAAATGACATGGTAAGTCAATTAATGGAATAAGTCTTCAAAAAACTCTTAAGAAAGTCAAAGAATACAACAGAATTACACAAATATAATGTGTAAATCTATGAAAGTTTATGTTAATGTGAATGTCATATATTGAACAGGTTCAGCTAAATCTGTACAATGTTATAAAGCTAAAGCTAGTAAGTCAAGCCAAAGACAGTAGAGTCAAGCCAAAGACAGTAAAGTCAAGCCAAAGACAGTAAATTCAAGCCAAAGCCAATAAAGTCAAGCCAATATCAGTATGGCTAAGTCAAAGTCAATAAAGACAAAGCTTAAGTTTAAAGCTAAATCCTAGAATCACTTAGGTGGTGGAGTAATACACTTGCCAAAGTCTAAGTCAACAACAAGCCTTAAAATATTAACTCTGAGTTATATATATAACTGTATACATGTTTGTCTTCATGTGAGACATATTGTTATTCTTGCTTTATTTGACAGTTTTATATGCTCAGCTAGAATGTGACCTGTGCTCACCTTGGTACGGTGATGCCATGTGGATCATGATTGCATTTGATATATCATCCAACACACATGTCATTGCAGTCGAATTCAACATTTGATATATATTGATATTGCTATCTAAAATTCATTACTTTGTATATTTTCAGTCATCTGCATTTTTGTTGATAGTCTCATATGTTTCAGCTTAATTCACGTCTGACTAAGTCTATGACTGCCTATGTTTATGTTTATTTTGATGTCAACCTATGTTGTCTTACTGGTAGCTAGCCCAATATGTGGCTAATCCCCACATATTAAAGCGTGCGCGTGGGAATTGACATCATATTGTCTTATAGTCTTATGTCTCATAATGACCGGCTGATAGCGGCAGCCAAGTCAAAATCACGCTTAAGTCAAAAGTCTCCACTTTAAATGCCATTGCATGTTAACTATTAAATCTATAAACTCACTAAGCCAATGTTTATAGTTGTTGTTGACTTTTTACAGGAAAAGACAAGGGAAAAAGTCCAGTCGAACCAAGCCCTTAAGTATTGCAAGCCCAAATTGAAGTCACTAGACCACTACTCAATCTGCATTTGGTACTGAGTGAAGAAAATTATGGTGGTGGTTTGGGTAGAATAAGTGTTATGTATTGTGGTTATGTACTAGATTAATGTCCATGTTCCCTTTAATATTGTAGTTTAAAACTTGTTGTAACTTTATCCTAACTTCTGTATTATTTAAATTCTGCACTTTATTATAATATATCTTAGTTGTGATTGATATTGTGCTGCTACTTGGGACTTAGTCATTAAGGCTCCTCCGTAAGGTTAGGTCTTACACAGCAAAAGAAGACAATTAGTCTTGGAATCATCTGAGGAAGAGGTTGAGACTGATCCGTCCACAATAGCCAAAAGAAAAGGAAAAGTTGTTGTGGTTGTGGATGCTGAAAGAGAACTACAGCTCAAGTATGACAGGGACCGAGCCAAAGAAATGAAAATTCAACTAAAACGGTACTATTAGTGGAAACAAGGCCAACCTGAGCTGTTGGAAAGAGCAAAGGAAAACTCAGCCTCTGTGAAAGTTGCCCAGGCTTTGCCTGCCAAAGAGGCAACAAAATTAGAAATGTCATCTTTGGTAGTACAAAGAAAGTTAGAGGAAGTTGTCAAAGATAGTGAAAAGGAGAAAGAGTAAGAGAAGGAAGCAAAGGTCTTTGTGACAAATGAGAAGTCTGTGTCCACCACCCCTTAATCCATCAGAACCCAATTTCACTTTCACAACCTTTCTAGAAAGAAATTCCATGATGTTGCTGTAAGGAGACTGTCCAAGGATACCATAGTTAAAGTTGTTCCCACTTCAAGAAAAAATCAACCTTGGAGGCTGCAAATTAAAAGGCATGGAGTTGATGGCCCTGAATTGGAGTCATATGAAGTAGATGATGTTGCCAAACTGGGATACAAATAATGGGTTGAACTCACATTTGCTGTCAGTCAATCTAAGTCTGAAACTGCAAAGACTGTTAGAGCATTTGTAAAGAAGCTGATGGAGAGGGTGAAAGGACTGGGTCTCATTCCTAAGGATGTGATTGATGGTACTTCTACTGAGGAATCCAAGATCAAACCCAGAGGAGAGAGAGAGAGAGAAGGACACAAAGCTGGAAGAGATAGTTATGTTGATAGAGCATGGGTTCTATGCCATTGAACTTACTGGGCTAACTCACAGCCTGCCTAGAGGTGTAGATCCTGTTGAGGGAATGTATATTGAAGAATTTTAAGGCTGAGATATACTTTGTGGATCCCCTGTCAAAGAAAATGTGTTTTCAAAGAACCTCAGAACTACACAAAGTTGGTGTCAAATAGCTTCTGGCCCTCAGGTTTATGTCTGCCTATTAACAGCATGTCAATGGAGAGTGGGCATCCTAACTGAGCTTGCACCCCGTAATGCCAAAGGAGAGCTTCAAAGCAGAGAAATATTCTACATCAGAGAAAAAGTAAAAGAGTTTATTGCAAAGAAAGAAATCCTGGCTGGTCTGGAACAAGAAAAGGTACTTAAAGCTGCTGCTGATTTAGAAAGGCTGGAAAAAGAGAAGAAGTTGGAAAAGGAGTAGGAGAGGAAAGAGAGAAAAAGGAATAAGGATATGGTCCATCTGCAACAACATACACTGACTTTGTATTCATACTTAGGATGTGTAGATGAAGAATAGAGGTTGATTATTAGTTTATCATGCTTACCATTGTTTGCTCCCAACAAAAAGAGTCTATTAGTTATACTTTTACTTTTTATTGATGTATATTAGTTAGTGTACTTAGTCTCCAACATTAGTTGTTTATGATCAGTTTTTCATTGTATATATGTTGATCTTTTACTTTACTCCAATGTTGTGGATTCATATTTGCTTCTGTACTGTAATCATCCTTAGCTCAAGTATTGCAAATAGGGGGAGATTGTTAAGCACAAAAAGGCCTCAATTAAACCTGTTTTACATCTTGAGGCTAACAATATGCGGTTTTTCTAAATCTTAACAAGATATCTCGATTTAATTACTTAATGTCAAGATATTTGATGTGTATCAATACCCACTAGCAGTTGGTTATCTACAACACTTCATTGTGGTGTTCCGTCAAGTTTGCCGGCGAGTCTTTAATGAAGTCAGAGGTTATTACTTGACTTACCATCACACAAGTTGTATAAATTTCACATGTAATTTTATATAGTATGATAATTTTTGTAAACAGTCTTGACTTATCAAGTCATATAATATCTTGAACTAACTTTCAAGAATCAATAAGTTCAATGAAACTTCATTTGAACACTTTAAAAATGTCAACAGTATTACACAACAACATAGTAACCATTTTTATCTGAATTTTGACTACTAGCTTGTCCAATCTCTATTGATAGTTACTATTCAAGTTTCACTAGAATCAATAATTTATAATCATGACTTAATAATTTTCAACAATAGGAATTTCAAGCAATAAAATATGTTAACTCTAAAATACTTGCAAGAAATTCAACTACAAAGTTGTTTATTACACCATAACAAAATATTGATGACATGAACAAAATAGTGTCCAGCAGAGCATTCTCTAAGATGCCTCTATGCTCCCACTGGTCCTGTGATCTCTTTCGCTTCTCTTTAGTCCTTGCAAACATTATGCATAAAACTTAGTTCAATTGATTGTCACAGATCCAAGAACAATAGAAGTGAATAATTCAGATACCCGAAGTCCCTATGCGGTCAGCTCTGACCCTTTTTAAGTACTTAGGAAAATTCCTTTTCCAATGCCCAGTTTCCCGACATTCAAAGCATTTGTCATCCTTGGATTTGACTTCGTTTGTTCTAGGATTTAGCTACTCCTTAACTCTAACCTCTGGCTTGCGAACTTTCCTACCCTTATTTCCTTTTCCTCTCTTCTTAATCCTTCCCTCTCTGACCATCATCACATCCTTAGGCTTTTTAGAACGCTTCAGACATATGCTCTCTTCAGCAGTCTGGAGCATCTGATGTAGCTCACTGATCATTTTCTCCATAATATGCATATTATAATTAATTACAAATTCCTTAAAAGCCTTCTATAAGGAATTGAGAATCAGATCCGTAGCCATCTCTTGTGTCACGGGATACCAAAGTCTGCTAAGATGATCCAGATAACAATGCATCTTCAGCACATGGGATCTGACAGCTGTTCCTTCTGCCATTCTGCAAGAGATAGAGCCCCAGTCGTATTACATCTCTCAGCCCGAGCCTGAGTCTAGAACATATCCTTTAGCTGGTGATAAATCTGGTAAGTTTGGACATCCATATGGTTAGTCTGCAGCTCAGGTGTCATAGTTGCTAGCATTAGACAAACAACATCGACCTCATCTTCAGAGTGCTTCTTATGGAGATTTCTCTTCTTTATGGTAGCAGTCTCTACTCGATCAGGTCCTAGTACCCTTTCTAGAACCTACAACCTTTGCTCCATTCTCAGAACAATCGTCAGATATCATTCCCAGTCCAGGAAGTTATTTCCTCTGAGTTTTTCCTTGTCCAGAATGGACCTTAGAGTAGTAGTGTTGTGCATTTGGGAGGATTTGCAATAAGAGGAGGGAGATTGTCGTTATCATTGTTGTTATTGTTATTATTTAAACCGTTTCTACCTATTCCTATTTCAACCATCTAAATAAGTTTTCAAAAATTAATATTTTATTGACAATTAATAAATCAATAACTCAAAATTTAGAATATGATTTATTAATTCATAAGAACCTTTTTACTTATCGATGCACCTAACGAAGGCTGAACCTACATGATTAAGCTACTTAGGCAGACAACTTAATACCAATTACAAATTCCTTGCAACTCTTAGGTTTTATGAGATTTCAAATTCTTAAAATGATCATGTTTAATCTCATCAACACCTTGGGCAACAGTCTTACTGAGGAACCACCACTAACACAAACCATATAACAAGTCACTGCCCAAGTCAACATGAGTGCCACTATATGAATGGCGTGTTGTGTCAGATTTTTAATTTGGGTTTATAACTGTTAGCCCTAAAATAGAGTATAATTAAATATAATAAAAGTCTAGGTTTAATTTGAAATAAGAATAGTTTACTTTGTGGGGAATCTTATTTCTTAGTCTTTAAGGGGAGTGTTTGGACAAACCCCCAATTTAAGCTTAGGTATAAATAGTATTTTTCTTTTAGGGTTTTGAAAAAGACACCACCCTAAGTGTGTGTTTTAGAGTGTGAAAGTTCCTAGAGATTGAGTGCCCAAATTCTTTCTTTGTAATCTTCATATACTTAATACAAAATAATTTGGTTTATTGTATTTGAGTGCAAAATATATTGGGAATCAAGTTATCAGTTGGTATCAGAGCAAAAAGATTTGATTTAAACTTGAAATCTCACATTTGTTTGCGTTCGTCACAAAAAAAACGTCACTGGTCATACGATTTTTCATTCTAGATCTCAAAATAAATTGTTCTTTCAGCTTTATTTTGATAGATTTGTGATTCTTTGATTATTATTAGTGAATTCCTTTCATTATTTGCTAGTGTTCAGCGTGATTTAAGGGTTAATTTTTGGATCTGAGAGACATTGTTCATCACGTTTTTTTTCACTTTTTCATGACGATTAATCGAAATAAATCAAAGAACTGTAGATATTGGAGGTTAATATTTGTTTAAAATTTGTTTATTATTATATTCGAGCATTAAGGGATCATTAATTTGGGTTTTTACATCATTTAGAGTTGGATTTTTGAAGATCTGGGGTTACTGTTCATCGTCTTCAACACTACTAGTTTTCTGCTATCTACTGAAAATTTTGGCTAAGTACAAACTTCGGTCCCCGAACTGGTACAAAGTTCTTCATCTTTGTCTTATTTATCTGATATACATTCCTTATCTGATTTTAAATATAGTGATGAATTTGATGAACTGCATGCTCAATTACTTGAATTAAAAAATGAAATGATTGCTGAAAAAGAACAATCCACTGTGTATTAAAATAACTGGTTGAATGAGTATAATCATGTAAAGAAATTCATGCGTGAAAAAGTCATGGCTGATGATAAGAACACTTATCTTCAGAGTTGTGATGATACAATCACTGGGGAAAAGAGTTCTTTATAGTCTGAATTATCTGTTCTAGTAAAACATTTTGAGTCTTTAAACGTTCAGAATTTATAAAATGATAGAAAATCAAATTGTTTGAAAAAGAGAGAATAGGTTTCTACTCCCGAATCAATGATCTTGATGATAAATTCTTAAAAAGAGGACAAACAGATCAAACTATTTATCTCAATCAACCAAAAGAAACTATGTTTTATCATTCCAAAGAACGAATTGGTTTTAAAAATCCTACGTTTTTAATAAGCGTCAATCGGTTTTACCAATGTTATATGATCGGAGATACATGGGACGAGGGTATGAAGCAGTCTTTCATCGATCGACGGAAGATGCTTTAGCCCAGGAGGAGGTTAATAGAAAAGACACTGAAAACAAAGAAATTCCCTTTGCCTATGAAAAGCTAAATGATAGTTACCCTTACAGAGTACCAACTCTTGAGGATGACTTCTTCGATAGCTATTCAAAAGCAGAGATGAATGCTAAACCTGTTAAACCCATTGCACATCCTTACATTCCAACTACTATTCTGGAACACAAGATTCGTGTTCTGGAGGAGGAGTTGAGGATAGCTCATGAGGAAGCTACTGCCAGTCAGGATGCTCTTCTTGTGAGTGAGGAAAGGTGTTGCGTATTAAATTTCAATCCTGTGTGTTCTATTTTGTAACAGATAGTTTTACTTTATGTCTATGTAATTTCATTTCATTTATTTGTAAGTTGTTTCTTTTATTTAGAAGTTGAGGGGTATCGTTTGCAAACCCTTCAAAGTTGCTTTTATATTTAAAGGAAACCTCTCCTAGGGCTTCCCAACTTTTGTCATTTTTCACAATTGAATAGAAAAAGCGGCGGCTGTATTTTCACATTCTCTTTGACAGTTCATGCATGAGATTTAGATTATTCTCTTTGTGTGAATCAATTATATTATTGTTTATTGGTGTGATTGCAAGATTTCTTATTGGGACTACATTAACAATTGGTATCAGAGCCTCCGAAATGGATTTAAACAGATTTAAATCGAGTTCATCGTTGTTCATCAATGTGTTCGAAAACCCACGGTTTTTATCCTCAACTCTCATTTAAATATTTTGTTTTTACATATTTTAATACTTCTTTATCATCAATAATTACTCTAGTATTGATTTCCAGCATCAGTGTTCAATCTTTACATATTATTTGTGATTATTTGTTGAAAAATCGAAACTGAAATATTCTTTGTATTATTCACGGTTTTTGCTTAAAAATCATGATTTTTGGGTGTTTTTGGTTACTTGTTTTGCACAAAACTTGTTTCTAAATTCAAACCAAGCATTTAAGAATCATTTAGCTTAAAAACATTTTTTTTAAAAAGTCTGGGTTTTTGTTATTCAGTTGGAACTGTTTGATTTATTCTGCAAATTTTTTCTTAAGTCTATCTCGGATCCTTATCTCGGGTCCAATTTCAGTTCGAGATTCGGCTGATCCTACCTCGGATCATAAAATATTTCAGGTCTCACATCCGAAACTTGGTTTTTCCAAAAACTACATCTGAAATTCGGATCATCCATAATTCGAATATTCCAAATCACATGATCTTCACTTTTCATTATTTACCCGAACTTCAGATCACTTTACACGAAATACAATCCATATGAGTTTCGGATCATTCACCCGAAACCACATTCATCCGATTTTCGTTTCATCAACCCAAAACATCAACCATCCGAATCTCGCGCAGTTCCTCCAATCGAATTTCGGAAACTTCACCAGAGATATCAGTTTCCACTTCTGAAGATCATCTTTAAAACCAACATTCACCAACCATCCAAATCATCATGTCTAGAGAAACTCTTGTCCTTGGATTAGAGAACAGACCACCAGTTCTCTATCCAGACGAATATGAGAAATGGAAGAAGCGGTTCCTAAAGTTCATCAGCATGCAGCCCATGAGTCAACCCATGATCCAATCCATTAATGAGAAACCCCCTATCTTTTACTCTGAATTTCCAGCAGTTACAAATGTTGATCCTCCAATTCCAGAAACAAGGGTAGTTCGTGGACCTGAGGATGACAGAGAAAAAGACTGTCAAGCAGCAGATTACAGGGCAGAGTATCTTCTCTATCAAGCCCTTCCCACTGATATTCTGTTGGTGTTGACAGCAAAATGTCAGTAAAATAAATGTGGGACGAAATTGAGATGCAGATGCTTGGGGCAGACTTGAATGATAGAGCCAAAATTAAAGAAGCCAAGGCCAAATTCTCTGAGTTTAGGGCCAAGGATGGAGAATCCATTCAGAGCACTTTTACCAGATTCTGTGCTGTTCTGAATGAGTTAAACAAGCTGCATATCAAAAAGGAACTAGATGACATCAACATCCAATTCTTATCTTCCCTAGCTCCAGAATGGGCACTGGCTAGTAGAGCAACTAAAAGAGCTCTGGATATCATTGATATCTCCATAAATGTGGTGTTAAAGGAACTCAAGAGATACCAGCGCAATGTGGACGCTCACAAACAGATGGCCAACACTCTGGCTTCTCTGTTGCTGACTTTCAACCAACCTACTAAGCCCACAGATTCCCTGGCCTTACTTTCGAACAAGACACACACTCCTGAACCACAGCCAAACTTCAGCCTTGCGCTACTACAAACACACTGGTTCCTCCTCTCAATATCCATCTGCCATACACCAAATGCCTCAGCCTCTGGATGCTGAAGAGGCTGTCATTCATTACCAAATGGCATTTTTATCGAATCGTCTTCAAAAAAAGCATTTCTGTCAGAATAAGACCAATAATCAACTCAGATATGACACTGGTCCACGTAGGTATTCTGATGAGAGGAGAGACGATAGGCAGGATGAAAGGGATGACAGGCGAAGAGAGGAATGAAGGAGAGATGAAAGGGAGGATAGGGCTCGAGAGGACTGGAGGAGAGATGATCGCGATAACAGATGTTATGATGATAGAAGAGAGAGAGAGAGAGAGACAGAGAGAGAGAGAGAGAAGATGACATGAGTGGTTATCGAGATGATCGCCATTATGAAAGGCTTGACGATAGGAGAAATGATGATAGGCGGGAGTATAATCACTTTGAGGATAGCTGGGACTTTTGCCGCGCTGGGAAAAGGCCTGAATGTATAGATGACAGACCTAGAAATGACGAGCCCAATCCATCTGATGACCAAGGTTGTTATAAATGTGGGAAACCTGGTCACTTTTCTCGAGAATGCAAGAATCAATTCGAGCATGATCTGGGCTATTACGAGAGAAAAATCAAGGTCCTGAAAAAATGGGTCGATGCTATGGCCCTGGTAGCACAAGAAGACTACTGGGTAGATGAGGAATCTGATAATGAAGACGAGAGGGGTAGAAATTGTTATATGGCTGAGAGAATTGGGCTTGCTAAGTATGCTACTACTTCCAACTCTGAATCCGACAAGCCTGTAGATGGAGAGAACACGAAAGATTCTACAGCCTGTCTGATGGCCAAGTTCAGGGATTCTGAATGCTCCACATAAGATTTTGAGACAAATGAGGTACATTCCTTTTATGTTCAGAAGTCTTTAAATACTAAATTTATACAAAATGAATGTAAATGGCACACACAAATACTTGAGATGGAAGCTAAGTAGAATTCTAAAAAAGAAAAGTGTGCCAAGGCGGAACAACTGGCCCAATCTCCAAAGGAAACATTCGAGAAATATGAAAAGAGTTGGCTAAACAAGCATAATTTTGTGAAAACATTTTTAGGTGAAAATGTAATGGATGAGGATAGGTACACTTCCCTTAGAATTGTATTGATACAATCACTAAGGAAAAGAGTTCTTTGAAGTCAGAACTGTCTGTTCTTACAAAACGCTTAGAGTCCTTAAACATGAAAAACTTAGACAATCAGAGAAAATATAAAATGATTGAAGAAGAGAGAATAAGTTTGTACTCACGAATCAAAACCCTAAATGATGATTTTCTAAACCGGGGTCAGACTGAACAAACTATTCATGTAAATCAACCCAAAGAAACTAGGTTTTATCATTCCTAAGAAGGAATTGGTTTTAAAAATCTGAAGTTTTTGGAAAAGGCTTAATCAGTTCTACCAATGTTTTATGATAGAAGGTATATGGGACGCGGATTCAAGACTTTCTTTCCTCATCGGAAGAAGTCTTAACCCAAGAGGAGAAAAGAAGTCGAAATGAAAAAAGGCAAATTTCTTTTAAATATGAAAAGCTAAATGACAGTTATCCTTATAGATTACCCACTCTTAGGGATGATTTCTTTGATAGCTATTCATCAACTGAAATTGAAAGCCGAACCTGTTAAACCAATTCCTTATCCTTACATTCCTACAAAGGTTCTTCAACAAAAAATAAATATATTAGAAAAGGATTTAAGGACAGCTCGTGAGAAAGCCCTTGATTATCAAGAAGCTCTTCTCAAAAGCTAGGAAAAATTGGTAAAACTAAGTTTTGAACGATTGGTAGAACTAACCATTTTCAAAGAACGTTACACTATTTCAGAAAGGTTAAGTTCTCATTTAAAAGATTCAAAAACCTCTCCTCCTGCCAAAGTCCTGCATACATCATCAGACAAAGGTAAAGCCAAGATTGAAGTTCCTGTAATCATTCTCAAAGGTGAGTGTTCAAAATCTTCAAAAGCTGAGGTTTCAAAGAAGGCTAAGAGTCAATTTAAGTCTTCCAAGAAACCCACTCACCAAGAAAATCTATTTAAATCTAAGTCTTCCAAATGTACTGACTCTCAATGTTTTGTTCCTACAGATCATGTGAATAGAGTTCCCAAAATAACTATGCGATATTTTTCCAATTTTTTCATGAAGAAGGTTGTAATGGCAAGTGTGTTTGTTTCTAGAGATAGGTTGAATGTAATCTCAGAAAATAATGTTTGTTCTGTAATAGATTCGTTGTCTTGTTCGAAATAATCATTTGCTGATATGTTTGAGTTGTGTCCAACTCGATTTAGACATCAAGTACCTGAAATGAATAAATTTGTGCCGTATCCGGAAAAATGAATTCGTAAAAAGAAAAGTAAAAACAGTGCATCATTGGCCTCACCAAACACTGATTCGTGTATTTTTCCTAGGCCCACACCAAAAGCAAATACAAAACAGGTTTCAAAAACTCCAAAGCCAAAGGCAACTTCATCACCTAAGGTTTCAAAGCCAGTTGGGTCCAAATACAAATGGATTCCAAAAGGTTCTGCATTTAGACCACACAAAAGTGAAACATTGTTTCCTAAAACTGTGAATGTAACATATAAACCTGGAACACCTAACCAAAAAGGACACATCCTAAGATGGGTACCCAAAGTTGTGTGATTTAATGCAGATGGTTCTTGGTTACTTTAGATCAAGACCCACACTTCAATACAATGGCTTCTAGTTAACTCAGACTAGGTACCATTCTTCAGTTTGTCGGTTTATGTACAATTTTGGGCTAAAGCTGACAAGTTTGGCTTCTGTGTACTCAACTCAGGACCCGTTCTAAACCCATCATGTTTTCTGAACAACTCGGTTCAGAACACGGTTTACATGTCAAAAGTCCGTGGATTGTTTTATATGCCTAAGAATCTTCATTCTAACAAATTTTCATTACAGGCAAAATCCATTTGGTACATGGATTCGGGTTGCTCCAAGCACATGACTGGGAGGAAAGAGTTGCTATCAAATATAATAGAATAGTACTGTGGAACAGTTAAGTTTGGAAACGATAACCACACTCAAATCAAAGGATACACGGATTTACTTCTAAATAATCTAGTCATCAAGGATGTTGACTATGTTGAAGGGTTATCACATAATCTATTTAGCATATGATAACACTGTGACAAAGGGCTAGAAGTCACGTTTAGGGCTAAGAACTATAATGTTAAGAGCAGTGATGGGATTGGAATTCTAACTAGTTCCCGCAACTGAAACCTTTACACCATAGATGTTGCTAAGCTTGTGGTCAAGGATGGCAGTTGTCTGTTATCAAAGGCCTCATCAAACGACTCTTGGTTATGGCATCGAAGGCTATCGCACTTGAACTTCAAAAATCTGAACAAGCTGGAATCAAAACAACTGGTTAAGGGACTCCCATAGCTTGTTACTAAAAAGACCACTTGTGTGGAGCATGTGAGAAAGGAAAGATGAAGAGATCATCTAACAAGCCAAAGCCCGAACCATCGTCAAAAAGAGTTCTGGAGTTACTACATAAGAAACCACCCTAAGATGGGTTTTAGTGATTGAGTTAGTAAATGATTCTGATATCAAGTATAGATTAATGTTTATGGTTTATAAATGTATTTGAGTCATAAATATGTGGATGACTGGGTTGAGTTGGTGATGTGGGGTGAAAACCCAAGTTGGAGCTCCATTTGAGCTCCAATGGTGAGTTGAATGGATTTATGGCATTCTTGCATATTTCATATGATAAATTATGAACCAAATATGTTATTTATGGACATGGAATTGAACAGAAGCTAGTAGGAACTCATTTGGAGTTTAGAAGGCTTACTTGAGTTTTGGCCACTTAGGAACTCGATTTGAGTTCATACGAATTCTAGTTAATCATGGACTGTTATCTTATGATGATAATGTGTTTGGAAAGTATTTATTTATGTTTTGAAAGTGTTTTCATATAATGGGTAACACAAAGCACATGCAAGAACTCAATTTGGCGTTACGTGTTCGGTGAAATGCCACAATGAGTTCCTAAACATTTTGGGATTGCGTTTTAATGTTTAAAAATAAACCGAATGCTTAAACATAGCCTAAATATGTCTATTATAACTATGGAATTGGTTAGAATTGAATACAAGATCAATTGGAGCTTGGTGTTATCGTTTGGAGTTTTCGGTCATTTTAGGACTCGTTTGAAGTTCGTATGAGCTCCATGGAATCATGGAATGTTATTAAATGATTCTATTGTGTTTAGAGGTTTTTAAGTGACCTTATTATGATAAATATACTGTTGGTAAACTCCCTTGGAAATGTTAGAAGCATTGATGGAGTTTTTGGGGAGTTGAGTGCATTTATGTGAATAAAAAATGAGCAGGGGGTTGTCTGGTGCAGAGGTAGCAGCATGACATACCTCCTGGTCGCGCCCTCACCAACAATCTGTCCTAAAAATGAGTTTTTCTTGGTCGCGGATCGATGCTTGGGTCTTATACTTGTATTACACTTCTAAATAAAGTTTTTGAAGGGTTTGAGGTCCTTTAATAAATTCCGAAACTCCTATTACCTTAATTGGACTTAGTGCTTTTGGTCCGATTTCATAATACTCTTAGGCCACTCTTAGGGGCTTATATTGTGTTCCGGAGCTTATGTGTACACCTTATGAATGCTTATAGGTGAATTGAGTCGAAAGAGGCTTGATCACAAGTATTACCATTCTTGAGGCTATTGAATCTTTGTGAGGAGGCTTGAGAATCTTTGTAAACATATCACTGTGAGTTCTAGCGTAGATTTTCATAAAGTCATATATGATGTACTTGTTGTTTCATGCTTGATCATTCGTTATTGATTCAAACTATCTATCACTTATTCATTTGTTTCATTGATGCATGAATCATTTGTATAATTGAGGCACCTTGGACCTCATTTGTTGGTCATACCTTTCATTTGGACTCACTTGGATATCCATGGATTATTCCTGGCCCCTTTAGATGCCAGATGGCCGACGTACTTGAATTGTCAGAAGTCCCGACTATGATAGGGAGAGTCCCGATTATGATAGGGACAACCTCGTACTATGCTAGAGGCAACACTACACCCGCCTATGATAGGGAACCTCGCATTATGAAGGGGCATGTGGTATTTGATCGCCTATCTTGTGCTCTTAAGTTATATCGTTTGGAATCGTTATGTTGATCATCATTGCATCTATATACATTATGTTAAATCTAATCTATAAACTCACTCAACTTTATGTTGACCCTTTAGTTGTTAATCTTTTCAGGCACTCACAAGGGTAAGGGTCTGGCCGGTCCATCTCACTAAGTTCTGTTGGAGCTAGCTTGAAGCTCCCCATCTTTCGGTATAGTTTTGGATGGCTCGGGTTTTGTGGATAGTGGACTTCCTTTTTGGTCTTACATGTGAATGAATGTAATTGATTAAATATGTAGCATGTAATTGATGGTAGATACTAACCCGACATACATTAATCCGTGAATGATCACACTTTGCTCGTTGTGGGTAGCAAAGTGGGATGATTCATGTTGATGACTCTAATTTATGAAAATTTAGATTTGACGCTAATTCCGCACAGTATTAATATATGATTTATTGTAAAATGTGTGTGAAATATCGTATTTAGTTGTGAGGGTGTTTCAATTTTGTATCAGAGGCATGTTTCATTGACTGAGTATAGTCGACGATACTTAACACTGAACGCGGTTTCAGATGCTACCATTGATCCACCTCGGTGACAATAGTAAAACAATCATAAAATTTACTTGGCCTAGGTTTGGGGAAAGTAAAGGGTAGACATTAAGTTTCTATTGTGTTACTATGCGAATACTCATATATATATATATATATATATATATATATATATATATATATATATATATATATATATATATATATATATATATATATATATATATATATATATATAGACAACTAAATGATCCATCTATAAACTTGCCTATTTCAGTTCAATGGCGGACAACGCATCCAATCGAGATGTTAATCCGGAGATTGAGCCAATCCACACCGAGGAATCTGATTACGATACGAGTTATCGTTTTGAAGAAGGATCGAAGGATGATAGAATTCTTCAAATTGTAACATCCTCGGATTTAAATTATTATATTTGAAGTTTATTAAATTTAAATTTGTAATTTAAGTTGAATTATGAAAGTTGGTACGAAATTTGGACTGATTATAAAGTTGGTTGCATATTATGGAAATTTAGAAGTCTAAAATTATTAAGTGAAAATGACTTGGATTAAATCTGGAAAATAATATTCAAAACTGCACAACTTCGAAGGGGTCCGAATTCGGATCCGAGATGAACTCGGATCTGGTCCGAATTCGGATGAGGCCCGGATTTCAGGATAATTAATATATCAAATTATTTCTAAGTGTTGGAATTCGGATGGGGGTCCGAATTCGGTCCCCAACCGAATTCGGATAGGGTCCGAACTTAGCCTAGGTCCGAAATTCAAACTTAATGGGATCCGAATTGGGGGATCCGAATTGGAGGATTTATGTGGGATCCGAAATGGGGGTCCGAATTCGGGTGGGGTCCCAATTCAGACATGGATCCGAAATGAGGATCAATTATTGCAAAACTTATAAAATTAAGTTTTATGAAATTAAACAATTATTGACACAATGTGTTGTTACAACTGACTTAACAGGTCCCTTGTGGTGTTGTTTAACCTACAGTGGGGTACTTTGTGGATCCGGTTGAAATCCCGAGGAGAAATAATATTAACTGAAGTTTAATAACGCACCCACTGTGAGTACCTTTGATTTTAACATTGCTGCATCTGCATTATGTTTGCATTGCCTGCTGAGGCATGTTGTTTCATATTCGTTTGGCACTCTACTAACATGCGTATATGTTGATGCACATTCATACTTGTTGCATGTCCGTTCATTTGTTGTGCATCCTTTCGATGGACCTGCGTGGTCGCATCTGTACTCTGATGTTACTGTGCTATATGACCAAGAGTTTGACACCTCTGTGGTCAGGATAGACAGTAAGTCATCCCCGATGTAATGTCTGCCTCAGATGGTTGGTTTTTTTTCTTATGCCGAGTGTCAGCTCGAAGGAGCTGCGGCTCGGGTTTGCGTACTTGGAGTACGTGTGGAGTATACGGTATGTGTTACCGCGGTTACTCTGGGTGGCATCATAATGATTTGTATAATGTGTAAAATCATATGGTATTCACTAAGCTTTAGCTTACCCCTTCAGTTGTTACATTTTTACAGGAAAAGGGAAATCCGCTGCGGGACCATCTAGCTAGGACGTTTGTTGAAGTATTTGAAGATTTCTTCTGTTTAACTTGGTATTTGGTTTATGGAATCAATGTTGTAATAAATTTGGGGATGATGTAATTCAGTTTGAGTTTGTAGACTTAGACGTGTAACCTATATAGCACCGTAGGGTGTTGGACACATAATTTGTATTATTTTATTTATGTATTTTGCTTCCGCACTTTAATTAAGGTATCAGATCATTATATAACTGTTTGTTGGTGAATAATCCTGGGTGAATTGTAATTGGTGGTTATTGTGGCAAGGGTGTCACAACTTATGGTATCAGAGCAGTAGTTTGAGATTCAAGTGTCCGTGAGGTCTTGGTTTCAAACATTAAGTGTTGACATGTAGTGATTTTAAGTAATGATCTGAACTAAGATAGGTTACGATCTAGTAATCATAAGAATATTGACTATCATACGGGACAATTGGGTGGTATCTATAAATAAATGACATGTTACTAAATAAGTTATATGTTTCATATTTCAGAACATGTCTGGAGGAGGAATGACACCTGAAGAGACGAGAGAAATGATGCTAGCCATGATGGCTGAGCAAAATCGGATGATACAAGATCATTTTTGGGCTCGAGATGAGGCCGAAGCTAAGCGAAGGGAAGATAAGAGGAAGAATAAGGAAAGAGAGGGAAACAATGACGAGCAAGATGACAACACTGGGTCATCTAATAAGCCCAGGGGTTGTCGTTTCAAGGACTTTAAGGGAAATGGAGCGGTCGAGTTCAATGGATTGGGGGATGCTGTTGCCGCTTTGGAATGGATAACAGCCACGGAACGGACATTTCGAATCAGCGATTGTGCTAAGAAGGATATGGTCCGGTTCGCTACTGCAATGTTCACCAAAGATGCAGTTATGTGGTGGAATTCGATGGTGAATGCCTTAAGAAGGAGAAGGTTTCCGTAATGACATGGGCTGAGTTCACTGAAGTTTTCACTCAACAATAATTCCCGGCTGATGAGCGCCGAAGATTGGAGGCTAAGTTCATGACGTTAATTCACGGGACTATGTCTGTGTCCCAGTATGCAGTAGAGTTCACGAGGCTGAGTTTGTTCGCGCCTCATCAAGTTGATACAGAAGAAAGGAAAATGACCAGGTTTGAGCCTGGTCTTGATTTGGAAATCCGAAGGGTGATGAGCAATGTACGCTACCCCACATTTGCTGGTCTACTGGAAGCCGCCAGAAATGTGGAACAGATTCTAAGTATGTCTGGATACCTGATGGGGTCCGCTGCTGCTTCAGCTAACCCAACTCAACCATCACCACCGAAACGTTAACGCGAAGGAGGCTACTCTGGTTCTTCACGATCATCGCAGTACTCGCCGCAACAGTCCTTTCGTCGACAGTCTAGTTCTTCTGGTCGTGCACGTGCTTACTCTATCAACACCGAGCCGCAGTATTGTAATAAGTGCCATCTGGAACACTTCGGCAAGTGCACAAACGGGCGTGCGTGTTTTTGCTGCAGAGAGTTGGGCCACTTTCAGAATGAATGCCCACGGAAATCTGATGCTTGCCATAAGTGTGGAGTATGGGGGCACTATAGTCGGAATTGTCGAAAGAATGCTCCAGCAGCTGCTGCTCCATCGACAACACGATCATCTGGAGGATCTAGTGGTGGTTCAGTCAACCGCCGGAACCAGCCACAAAGGGCACCAGCTCGTGCTTTCCAGATAACCGCGGAAGAGGCTAGGGAAAACCCGGAGGTGGTCACGGGTATGTTTATCGTAAACTCTTTACCTGCAAGAGTGTTATTTGACTCGGGTGCCAATAGATCGTCTGTATCTACTATGTTTGCACAACAACTTGCCATGCCATTGTCTAAGCCATCTGCTGTATTAGATATTGAAACTGCTAGTAATACTTTAGTCAAAGTAGATCATGTATACCGTAACTGCACCTTAGTGATCGAAGACGTAGTCTTCAATTTGGACTTGATACCGATTGAGTTTAGTGAATTTGACGTGATTATCGGGATGGATTGGTTGATAGAGAATGAAGCCCATATAGTATGTAAGAAGCGGATGATAAAGATAACTACTCCAGAGGGGCGTGAGATCTGTATTTACGGGGATAGGAGGAGTGGGGATATGTGCTTATTGACCATTGCAAAAGCCCGAAGCTTGTTGCAAAGGGTTGTGACGCCTACCTGGCATTTGCTATTGATGCCAAGGCTGAGAAGAAGACTTTGGCCGATGTGCCTATTGTTTCACAATTCCCGGATGTGTTTCTGGAAGACTTGTCTGGCGTGCCGCCTGAGAGACAAGTGGAATTTCGCATTGACCTGATCCCTGGAGCTGCACCGGTAGCTCGTTCCCCTTATCGCCTAGCTCCTACTGAAATGAAAGAGATGATGACACAACTCTAGGAGTTGTTGGATAAAGGCTTCATTCGACCGAGTTCATCGCCGTGGGGAGCTCCGGTATTATTTGTTAAGAAGAAAGATGGCTCGATGAGGATGTGCATCGATTACCGGGAGCTGAATAAATTGACAATAAAGAACAAGTATCCGCTGCCAAGGATAGATGACTTGTTTGATCAATTGCATGGGGCTAGTGTATTTTCTAAGATTGATCTGAGGTCGGGATATCATCAGTTGAAGGTTCGAGAGGAAGATGTGCCTAAGACAGCTTTTAGGACACGTGACGGGCATTACGAGTTCTTGGTTATGCCTTTTGGGTTAACCAATGCCCCGGCTGTCTTTATGGATTTGATGAACCGAGTTTGCAGACCGATGCTAGATAAGTCGGTGATTGTGTTTATAGATGATATTTTGGTATACTCTAATTCTGAGGCCGAACATGCTGATCATTTAAAGGAATTGCTAGAAGTGCTAAGAAAAGAGAAGTTGTATGCCAAGTTCTCAAAATGTGAGTTTTGGCTGCAACAGATTCAATTTTTGGGGCATGTGATTTCAGGGGCTGGAATTTCTGTAGATCCGGCTAAGGTAGAAGCGGTAAGGAATCGGGAGTCGCCTCGTTCAGCTACAGAAGTCAGAGGTTTTCTGGGGCTGGCGGGCTATTATAGGAGGTTTATCAAAGATTTTTCAAAGATTGCAGTTTCTTTGACTGCATTAACAAAGAAGAATGCATCTTTTGTTTGGGAAACTGTGCAGCAAGAGGCGTTTGATGTTTTGAAGAGGACGCTAAGTGAAGCACCGATACTTGCCCTACCAGAGGGTAATGAGGACTTTGTTGTATACACGGATGCTTCGAGGTTGGGGCTTGGTGCGGTATTGATGCAGCGTGGGAAAGTAATAGCGTACGCCTCGAGACAACTTAAGCAGCATGAAAAGAACTACTCAACTCATGATCTTGAGTTGACAGCTGTCACTTTTGCTCTGAAGTTATGGAGACACTATCTGTACGGTACTAAGTGTCAGTTATATACGGATCATAAGAGCCTGAAGTACATCTTCATCCAGAGGGAACTTAACATGAGGCAGAGACGTTCAATGGAACTAATAAAGGATTATGACTGTGAGATCCTTTACCATCCTGGAAAGGCTAACGTGGTAGCCGATGCTTTGAGTCGCAAAGCATATGCCAAGGATTGTTGTTATATGCTGACGTCTACTATGTTGACCTCCACTATTATTGATGATGTCAAGGCCGCTCAAGAGGAAGCCTTGAAAGATGAAAACGTTGGTAATGAAGATATAAGGGTGCAAATGAAAAATATGGAAACTAGTGAATCGGGTTTGAAAGGAATTTACGGAAGAATCTGGGTGCCAAAGTATGGAGGCATGAGAAATGTGATAATAGAAGAAGCTCACCAATCGAAATTTTCTGTACATCCCGGAAGCACAAAGATGTACAATGAGCTAAAAGCAGACTTTTGGTGGCCCGGATTGAAGAAGGATATCGGCCAGTATGTGGAGAGATGCAGAACTTGTCGGTTAGTGAAAGCCGAACATCAGCAACCATACGTAGTTTGCAACCGCTTCCCATTCCGGAATGGAAGTGGGAACACATAACGATGGACTTTGTTACTAAGTTGCCGAAGACTAGGCGTCAACACGATGCAATTTGGGTGATAGTTGATCGGTTAACTAAGTCCGCACACTTTATAACGATTCGGGAAAGCTATTCATTAGAGAAGTTAGCTCACATTTACATGGACGAGATAGTTGCTAGACATGGAGTACCGAAGTCCATTGTATCGGACCGGGACAGCCGATTTACTTCCAACTTTTGGTCGGCTTTACAAGAAGGGTTGGGTACGAGAATAGCAATGAGTACGGCCTACCGTCCACAAACCGATGGTCAGAGTGAACGGACCATCCTTACTTTGGAAGATATGATGAGATCATGTGTATTGGATCTCGGTGGCAATTGGGACGACCATCTGCCATTAATAGAGTTTTCGTATAACAATAGTTATCATGCGACTATAAAGAAAGCGTCGTTTGAGGCATTATATGGGAGAAGATGTAGGACTCCTACTTGTTGGAGGGAAACCGGTGAAACGCCGATTGCTGGGCCGACATTATTGCAGGAAACGAATGAGAAGATTCAGTTGGTAAGACAGAATATGAAAGCGGCCCAGGATCGTCAGAAGAGTTATTACGACAGGAGGCACAAACCAATCAGTTTTGATGTGAATGATTGGGTTTATTTGAAGGTGTCACCTATGAGAGGTGTTACACGTTTTGTAAAGAGAGGAAAGTTGGATCCGAGATTTGTTGGGCCATTCAGGATTACTGAGAAAGTAGGAAATCAGTCGTATCGGTTGGAGTTGCCTGAAGAAATGTCAGGCATACATCCTGTGTTCCATGTTGGAAATCTTAGAAAATCGTTTACTACCGAAAACGAAGATTGGGCTGACCACACTGAGCTGCAGATTGATGAAAGGCTCCGGTATGTTGAAGAGCCGGAGTGTGTGTTAGATACTAAAGTAAAGAAATTGAGAAGCAAAGAAATTGAGATGGTTCTTGTACGTTGGAAGCATCATAAGGGAGCGAAACATAATTGGGAAACAAAGGCAGAGATGATGAAGAAGTATCCGAAACTGTTCGAATCCGAGTAACTTCGAGGACGAAGTTGAGCGTGGTGGAGCCCATGCTGTAACATCCTCGGATTTAAATTATTATATTTGAAGTTTATTAAATTTAAATTTTTAATTTAAGTTGAATTATGAAAGTTGGTACGAAATTTGGACTGATTATAAAGTTTGTTGCATATTATGGAAATTTAGAAGTCTAAAATTATTAAGTGAAAATGACTTGGATTAAATCTGGAAAATAATATTCAAAACTGCACAAGTTCGAAGGGGTCCGAATTCGGATCTGGGATGAACTCGGATCTGGTCCGAATTCGGATGAGGCCCGGATTTCAGGATAATTAATATATCAAATTATTTCTAAGTGTTGGAATTCGGATGGGGGTCCGAATGGGGACCGAATTCGGATAGGGTCCGAACTTAGCCTAGGTCCGAAATTCAAACTTAATGGGATCCGAATTGGGGGATCCGAATTGGAGGATTTATGTGGGATCCGAAATGGGGGTCCGAATTCGGGTGGGGTCCCAATTCGGACATGGATCCGAAATGAGGATCAATTATTGCAAAACTTATAAAATTAAGTTTTATGAAATTAAACAATTATTGACACAATGTGTTGTTACAACTGACTTAACAGGTCCCTTGTGGTGTTGTTTAACCCACAGTGGGGTACTTTGTGGATCCGGTTGAAATCCCGAGGAGAAATAATATTAACTGAAGTTTAATAACGCACCCACTGTGAGTACCTTTGATTTTAACATTGCTGCATCTGCATTATGTTTGCATTTCCTTCTGAGGCATGTTGTTTCATATTCCTTTGGCACTCTACTAACATGCGTATATGTTGATGCACATTCATACTTGTTGCATGTCCGTTCGTTTGTTGTGCATCCTTTCGATGGACCTGCGTGGTCGCATCTGTACTCTGATGTTACTGTGCTATATGACCAAGAGTTTGACACCTCTGTGGTCAGGATAGACAGTAAGTCATCCCTGATGTAATGTCTGCCTCAGATGGTTGGTTTTTTTTCTTATGCCGAGTGTCAGCTCGAAGGAGCTGCGGCTCGGGTTTGCGTACTTGGAGTACGTGTGGAGTATACGGTATGTGTTACCGCGGTTACTCTGGGTGGCATCATAATGATTTGTAGAATGTGTAAAATCATATGGTATTCACTAAGCTATAGCTTACCCCTTCAGTTGTTACATTTTTACAGGAAAAGGGAAATCCGCTGCGGGACCATCTAGCTAGGACGTTTATTGAAGTATTTGAAGATTTCTTCTGTTTAACTTGGTATTTGGTTTATGGAATCAATGTTGTAATAAATTTGGGGATGATGTAATTCAGTTTGAGTTTGTAGACTTAGACGTGTAACCTATATAGCACCGTAGGGTGTTGGACACATAATTTGTATTATTATATTTATGTATTTTGCTTCCGCACTTTAATTAAGGTATCAGATCATTATATAACTGTTTGTTGGTGAATAATCCTGGGTGAATTGTAATTGGTGGTTATTGTGGCAATGGTGCCACACAAATGGTGGCGGAAATGTTGAATCAAAACCGCCAACAAAATGAGATGATGCAAGCCCAAATGATGGATTTTCAAGAAGCTTGGGGTAAGCAACATACGGATGACCACAAGTCCACCATAGATAATAGTGAGGGTGGAAACGGGGGTGACGTCGACAACAATAAGGGGAGGAGAATAGAAAAAGGAAAGACAAGACAAGGAAAGATTGATCTTCATCCAAGTTTAAGAGGGGATGTCCTTCAAGAATTTCATCGGGTGTCGACCCCGTGAATTCAACGGTCGAGCTACCATGTCAGAATCGCTAGACTGGCTGAAGGAGATCGAGAAGGCTTTTCAAGTGACAGATGTGAGGGCTAAGAAGATGGTCCAATACGGTGTTACTCTTCTAGTTGGTCCAGCTCTAACATGGTGGGACTCCGAAGTCATCATTTTGGGTCAGGACATGGTGGGGACAATGACGTAAGAGCAGTTTAGGCTCCGATTTGAAAAGCATTTTTGTCAAACTATCTCCATACATAAGATAAAGTGTGACTTTCTCTCCTTCTGACATGGAGATCTGAGTGTGGATGACTATATCTTGGAGTTTATTTCCAAGGCATAGTTTGTGGGTGCCTTGGTGGCGGACGAGGAACAAAAGACGGAGTACTTCATCGAGGGTCTTCGTAGAGAGATTCGGGAGTTTATAACAATCCGAAAGATCAAAACGTTTGCTAAGGCGGTAGAATGTGCCTGTCGAAGAGAGTATGAGATTACTCTGGACGACTTTGATGTGCCCGTGCCTAAGAAAGAAAAATCTGAGTTTCCTCAAGAGTCGTTAAAACCGCCTCGAACTTCATATTCCGGTAACAAGGGTGTGAACTCTCGTTCTCACTATCAATCATTCTTAAAGCAACAATCTCATTCCCAAGGCAAATCAAAGCGCCAATGGTCAAGTGCCACCAAATCATGTGTGAAGTGAGGAAAATTTCATAAGGGTGAGTGCCTCCAAGACACCCTTGTGTGCCATAATTGTGGGGAGTTGGGGCATGCTCGGCCTTGGTGCCCTAAGTTGGCGGACACATGTTTCGAATGCGGCGAGACGAGCCATCGATCGTGGGGGTGTCCTAATCAAAAGGCTACACCTGTGGAGAGCAAAGCTTCGACTGCAAAGCCGACGATCAGTGTCGGTTCCTCCCAATCAAAGGGGAACGCACCAAAAGCACATGCAAGGGTATTTAAAATCTTGGCCACAGAGGACCAAGACGTGTCGGACGTTGTGACTGGTACATTTCTTCTTGACTCCTTACATGCTATTGTGTTGTTTGATTCGGGTGCAAACGTATCTTTTGTTTCTAAATCATTTGCTCAAAAATTGGATAAATTGCCTTCGTTGTTGACCTTTCCTTTAACTATCGATGTCGCTAGTGGCAAATCAGTCGTAGTTACCCAAATTTATTATGATTGTGTGCTCACTTTAGATGGGCATCTTTTTACTATCGACATTGTAGCCATCGACACGAAAGAGTTTGATGTCATAGTGGGTATGAATTGGTTAGCTACCAACTATGCTAGTATTGCTTGTGCCAAAAGATTCGTCTGTTTGGTGACTCCGGACAGCAAGGAGCTTTTCGTCTATGACGATAAGAGAAAGAGAGATATTACAATCATCTCAGTAGCTAAAGCCCGTAGGAGCATTAGCAAAGGACGCCAAAATTTCTTGCCGTATGTGTTGGATGCCAAGAAGGACGAGAAAAATTTGAAGGATGTGTCAGTAGGAAATGAGTATCCAGATGTTTTCCTGGATGATTTGCCAGGTCTTCCACCCGATAGATTAATCAAGTTACGGACAACCTTAGTACCCGGAGCTGCACCCAGTGCACGTGCTCCATATCGTTTGGTACCCTCTGAAATGAAGGAGATGATGGCACAACTGCAAGAGTTGTTGGATAAAGGGTTTATTCGACCGAGTACCTCGCCATGAGGTGCATCGATATTGTTTGTATGAAAGAAAGATGGATCGTTAAGAATGTGTATTGACTATACGGAGTTAAATAAGGTGACCATTTAAGAATAAGTACCATTTGCCTCGCATCGATGACTTGTTTGATCAATTGCAAGGGGCAACTTATTTCTCAAAGATCGACCTTCGATCGGGTTCCATCAATTGAAGGTGCAAGAGGATGATGTACCGAAAACCACTTTCCGAACTCGCTATGGTCACTATGAGTTCTTGGTGATGCCGTTTGGGCTCACCAATGCACCTGCCACCTTTATGGACTTGATGAATCGCGTATGTCGCCCTATGCTCGACAAGTCCGTTAGCGTCTTTATCAACAACATTTTGATTTATTGTAAGACCGAAGCGGAGCATGCCTTTCACCTTCGTGAACTACTGGAACATCTTCGTAAGGAGCAGTTATACACCAAGTTTTCTAAGTGTGAATTTTGGTTACGGCAGGTATGAGATTTTAAACTTTAGCTATAATACTTTTATTATAGTACAAGAGTTGAATTTCAATGCTTAACACCTTGAGTTTGTGACTCACTCAGGTGCAAATTCTGGGGCACGTTATTTCTTGCGAAGGCGTTTCTGTCGATCCCTCGAAGATTTAAGCCATAGAGAATTGGCAGGCGCCAAGGAATGCCTCAGAGATACGAAGTTTTCTTAGGTTAGCCAGATATTATCAATGATTTATCCAAGAATTCTATAAAATCGCGGTCCCTTTTACATATTTGACGCGTAAAAACGCAATGTTTGTGTGGAAAGAGCCGTAGGTGGAGGCGTTCTTGACCCTGAAAACTCGCCTAACTAAGGCCCCTGTGCTTGCATTGCCCGAAAGGAATGAAGACTTCTCCGTATATAGTGACGCTTCCATAAATGGGTTGGGTTGTGTACTAATGAATAGAGGAAAAGCGATATCATATGCATCACGACAGTTGAAAGACTACGAGAAAAGTCGTCCGACACATGATCTCGAGCTTGATGATGTCACTTTTGCACTGAAAATTTGGCGTCATTACCTATATGGGACTCGGTTTTCAACTCTTTACAGATCATAAAAGTTTGAAGCACATCTTTGATCAGAAAGAGTTAAATATGCGGGAACGACGGGCTATGGAATTGATAAAGTATTATGATTGCAAGATTCTTTATCATCCGGGAAAGGCTAATGTTGTAGCTGATGCTTTGAGCCGAATGCACTACCCGGACGCTACTTGCTACGCGCTCACTTATGTAGTGGTAACTTCTACTATTATTGATGACATTCGAAAGTGGCAAGTAGAAGTTGCCAAGGAAGAGAATGTGAAAGCTGAGAGAATGGTCGGCCACTTAGCCTTGTTGGCAGTTGGGAATAACGGCTTGAAACTGTTTAAAGGTCGTATTTGGGTACCGAAACTTAGTGGCATTCGTGGTGTGATCCTTGAAGAGGCCCACAATTCAAAATTCTCAATTCATCTGGGAAGTGAAAAAATGTATCAAGACTTGAAGATGGAGTATTGGTGGCCCGAAATGAAATGAGATGCGGGGAATCATGTGGAACGGTACTTAACATGTTTGCAAGTTAAGGCCGAGCATCAAAAATCATTCGGTAATATGCAACCGCTTGAGATACCGGAATGGAAATGGGATCACATTACAATGGATTTTGCTGTGAAGCTACTGAAAACCAAACGACAGCATGATGCAATTCGGGTTATTGTTGATTGGTTGACTAAGTCCGCGCACTTTTTGCCCATCTGAGAGAACTATCCGTTAAAGCATCTAGAAAGGATGTACATTAATGAAATTGTCGTGCGGCATGGAATCCCAAAATCCATTGTCTCTAATCGTGATTCGTGATTCACCTCACGGTTTTAGAGATGTATGCAAGAACAATTGGGGACCCGTGTAAATTTGAGTACTGCTGTTCGTCCCCTAGACGGATGGCCAAATCGAACGGACCAATAAAACGATGGAAGACATGCTTCGAGCATGTGTGATTGAGTTGGGAGGAAACTGGAATACACATTTTCCACTCGTAGTGTTTCCTTATAACAACAGTTATCAATCTTCGATAAAAATGGTACCTTACGAGTCGTCGTATGGACGCAAGTGTAGAACCCCAACTTGTTGGCGTGAAGCGGGCGAGAAACCATTGGCAGGACCCGAGTTACTTCAAGAAACGAATGAAAAGATTCAAATAATTCGGGAGCGAATTAAAGCCGCTCAAGACCGCCGAAAGTCATACTCTAATAAGCGCCACAAGAATGTGGAGTTCAATGTCAGAGATTCTGTAATGTTGAAAGTGTCTCCGTGGAAGGGTGTTATGAGATTTGGAAAGCATGGAAAGTTGAGTCCACGGTATTTAGGACCTTTTAAGGTCATTCTACTTATTGGAGCCCAAGCTTATAAGTTAGCATGGCCGGAGGAGGTTGCGGGTATCCATGACACCTTTCATGTGAGCTATCTAAAAAAGAGCCCGATAAATCCCGACGTGACGATTCTGTTGAATGATGTGCACATAAATGAGAAGCTCCAGTATATTGAAGAACCGAAAGCCATTTTGAGCGAGGAAGCCACAAAGTTGAGAAACAAAGAGATCGAGATGGTGTCTGCTCATTGGAAGCATCATCGTGGATCTTTAATGACATGGGAGATGAAGGCCAAATATCCGGGATTGTTTGAGCCAAATTGATTCCGTGGGCGGAATCCTTTTAAGTGGGGAGGAATTGTGACACCCCAAAATTTGTAAAACAATTAAATAATAGCTAATTATAATAATTGAGTTATTAAATGTAATACTTTGTTATAACTAGCATAGATATATTAAAGATTCTATTTGGGTATTGAATTGTTAATTAAATGCAAGTTGTTGCAATGTGGTTTATGTTTTAAATAGATATGAATTGTGGATGGGTTGTTGCTGTAAATGATTTCCCAGTATTAATCAACACTTTGTGAATGATTTCAGCATTATTCTTATGGAAACAGAATAATCAACTCAATGATTGCAATAATAAAGATGAATACAATGTCAGAGAGAATGTTGGAAAAGCGGCGGCTGCTCAATTTTTCCGTGAATGTGTGAGTGACCTAGGGTTTCCCCTTACATCATTTAATTGAAGTTTCCAAGTATTACAATTTAGTCCCTCAACTTCTAACAATAGAATTACAAGAAAATAAAAGACTAGAAATAAATTACAAGGAAATAAACCAAAATAATTATTACAAAATAAATTCACAAGATCGAAATTTAATATCTAACAGTCTCCCCCTTTTCGATCATTGTGGGTGAACTCGGGCATGATCTGTGGTTTCTCTGAGGCCAAGGACGACATCGAACCATCGAGTCACTTGCCTTATATGTAGCCTTTCGTTCAACAGTTCTATGTCACTGGGCATGTCTTGAATATCCTTCGGTTTTCAATTAAGTTCTGAGATAGTTTGAGCATCGTCTTCTTGTAGTCTCTTGGCGCAGCTCTAACTAATCTGAGAGTACCGTCGGAATAGAATGGCATGTCCTCTATGAGCATAAACCTTTTCTGCCCTTTCTGGTTCAAAAAGATGATTCTCGGCTGCCCCCCCCCCCCCCCATCAAGACTTTGTAAGCAGGATAATGGTCTAGAAGACAAATGTCTTGTTCTGGGGCTTTCAGACCAACTTTAACCATTGCGCTCTCAATCGCCATCTAAGAATCTCTTAAGAACATAATTATAGATCGATGATTCATGCTTCTCGTAAGGGCGGAAACCGCTGTGACGTGAGTTAATCTCTTCTTGATTCTGTTCTTTAGTTTATCGTGCAGATACTCAACGTCGTCTATGTTCACAAAGTCTAGGTCATATTCATGCAAGAGTTGAACTGATTCGTCTTCTCGGAGAACCTCAAAAGCAGGAGTAAGCACTCGAGCTCTCTTGAACATATGAATCCTGATAAGCTTTACGATCTTTAATTTCGACCAATATTCAGCCTTGGTCTTTTATCTTTGAGCATCATTTGATTGTATTCTGTCTGTTCAGTTCTAGATGCATCAGTTAGTTCCATTAAAAGACGTCTGCTGAATGACCCAGGCTTCATCTGAACACCATTTTGAACCTTTCTTCAAGAAAGGGATTTTGAAACTCACTTACGCGGAATTTTCTCAAGAATTCTTTCAGGCCTTGAACTGGGGGTTCTTCTAGTTCGGGCCGAGGGGCTTCAAGTATCTTCATAATTCTCCCCCGACGTTCTTGCCTCAACTCTTCTTTTAATTCCTCGGACAAAGCTCGTACCCCATTATAGATCATTTTCATCATGGATTGCAGTCACTTCAGGCCTAACATCAAAGCAATCGATGGTTCTAGGGCCTGAAGACTCGGCCTCCTAGGTTTGGGGTTGTGGTATTGTTTGGACTGTGGGAGGACTTTGGACTGGTGGGATTTCTTTGGGAGTAGGGGAGGAAGCTTGGATAGAAGGTAATATTTCTTGTTGAGGCACGTGGGGTGGGGAATTTAAGAATTCAAACGTTGATGAAGATTTCTATGGAGACTCAGGTTCAGGCTTGGGAATAATCGGAGGATAGTCTTCGTCATCAGAGTCTGTATCAGACAGTAATATGACCTCAACTTTTTCAAAGATTGGATCTAACGGTGCAACCCCTTGAAAATTTTGTTCACACTCCATCAATTCCTGAACCCCAGAACTCTGTTCCCCAAACCCTTGAAAATCTGCCCCTTCTTCCAGTACCCCTCCCCCTACAATTGGCATTTCGCCCTCAGACTGAACCCGTTGGCGTTTCTCCATCTCATGGCGATCAGGGTCGTCCTGATCGTCATGTTTTCGTTTTAGGAATTCAGCTTGAGGACGGCATTGAAGTTCAATTACCGCAGACTCCAGGCGGTCCATCATACTATTCAGCTGCTCCTGGACTTGAAGGATTAGACGAGTAAGAGTGTCCATTGTCTCAGAGAGAACTGAGATTTGTGATTGGACTGAACGGGTACCTGGTGACGGCTGATCCTCAGAGGCAACACCCTTACCCTTAATAAATGATAATAGGGCAGTATGTCTCTCCTCGGAAGCTTCCTTATGGGCGTCCAGGTCAGCCCGGGTAATAACACCAGCAGCACGAAGAGCCGCTGTTAGCATCTCGAGAGATATCTCGGGATGGCCTGATGTTGATGGAATTTGTGTGTCAACACCAGGTCTTCCTTCTGTCATTTCTGGCTCCACTGCTAGATGCTCAGATCTAGAAGTTTGCTGAGCCGCCACGAAGGCGGCTTGTTCAGAATTGGACACCACGGAGGCGTCGTGAGTTGTGTGTGGGGGTGGAGTGTGAGCTGTGGACAAACGAACGGTGGTCACCGGGGGCGACAGGTGACCTGCTTCAACATCACCTCTCTCCGAGTGAGAGGGTGATGGTGTATGTGCACACTCCCCATGGAATGAAATGGTTTCCCGTTGAGGGGATACCAAGTGGATGGTGGGGGTTATGTCGACCACTGGACTAGTGGTCTTTTGGTCAGTAGTCCGGCTTATAGGGCTTAGAACACCCTCTGATGCAGCACCTTCATCTCTCAATTGGACAGAGATGGTTCGTTCTGAGTCGACCGCCTCTTCCTGCTCTACTGCAACTCCCTCCCTCACAATCGACATCTCCCGCTCACTCGTTCTCAAAATATTTTCAACTGTCGCCTCTACTCCCTCGAACTCACTCAAACGCTCCTCACCTTCAGACTGGTTAGGCTCAGTTGGATCTGACCGAGCCTCATCCAGATAGATAGCCCTGATGTATTCCCTGACCCTTTCCATTTGAACGGCTTGATGTAGCAGCAATAATTGAATATCCATTACCGCAACATTTGCAGTTGCCGTTGGGATCTTGATTCTTTGAAGCGAGGCGGTGAAGTAGACTTCTACCTCGGGATGTTCATGGGTTTCTTCGTCCTGGTCCATTACGAATTGAATTATGAGTTGTAAGAACCTTTGGAATGGGATGTGTTTGCACCCTTTTCTGTTTCGTTTCTCGAGCACCGCTCTCTTTAACTCCTCGAAGATGAATGCCGCATAGTCATAATGACGATCGTAGGCAAATGTGGCAAACATCGCTAGTACTTGGATGGATGCTGAGTCGTGTCCTAAATGTTTTCCTGTGAAGCACTTGCTGATGATATCGAACAGGACTCTCCAGTGGGATTGTAGGTGCTTGGTTTGGAATTCTGATTGCTTGATGAGTTGGCCATCATATCCTAATGTCTGAATCTCTTCAAGGGTTTCGGAGAATATGTCGAATCACTTCTTGTGTGATTTTGATTGGAACGGAGTCAATGGTAGTGGTGAAGTAGGGTTCAACATCAGATACGAATGTTAGGTGATGCCGAAATTGTTTAAGGTAGATGGAAAGTACGGAAATGGCGGTGGTTAGGGCGTAGAAAATAGGGTGGCCTTTGAGAATATCAAAAGTGATATCCTCGGCTTCGTGGCGAATGGTAGAAATGTCAAGTTGTCAGTTATGAGTGGCAAACTCAACAAACTGTGATGATGGGATAAATGATTCTTCGGGTAATTGGGCGTTGTTATTTGGAAGCAGAGAATGTGGAATGGTTAAAATGATTTCCGGATCCACGAGTCCTGTAAACATGTAACAGTGTAAGTATATCAGACTTAAAAGAATGAAGCATTGATACTAAGTCTGAAATAAGCGTGAATTTGAAAATGTCTATCCTATTTAAAGCATCGGGTCTTTTATCAGTAGAATGTGAATTCTACTAAAAAAATCCAAAGTCAATCGTTAAGAGACCAATGTTAGAATAGACATTTTCACTCAAACGCTTATCCTAACTCTAATCAATGGTGCATAGGACATGGAATATTTTTATGATTTTTGATTTTTGATAAAAAAAATGCAAAAATGAAAAGATTAAAAAAATTCTAAGTGTAAAATTTCGGATGAGCCGAAATTCGGATGAATAGTGTTCCGAATTCGGTTCACCTAAAATTCGGATGAAAATAATGCATGAAAAACTAAGTATGTAAATACTGATGGGAGGACCGAAATTCGGATGGGGACCGAATTCGGATGGTGACCGAATTCGGATGGATCGAATTTTGGTGATTGAAAAAAAGGTAAGTACTTAGAAAAATTAACATGAATAGAATAATTCGTTTAAGAACCGAATTCGGATGGATCTGAATTCAGATGGATCGAGATATGGACTTAGACGCATTAAATATACAATTGATATTATATGATTTCATCTGAATTTCGGATGGTCCGAACATTGGTTGAAACATATAAAATTATTGTATACTTTGTAAGTGTTGTCTATGTAGGTCCCGAGAGGTTCCCAAAGTATATAGCTTTAAGCTGTAGAGTGGGGGTGAATACAGCAATTTAAAAACTACACACTATTTTCTCAATGTTTGTATGTATTATCAACAATTTGTTAATTACAAACAAGCTTGAATGCGGAATAGTTCAAGCTGAGATGACAGATACAACAGTATGTTCACTAGTCTAAGACAAACTCAAACTAGTATACAATGAATACACTCACTAAGAAGCACTCACTGGGTTTTCAAGACTTTAAGGGAACAGCTTATGTAAAACAGCTTTGACACACAGATACTGAATTACACAGCAGACTTGCATGCATGAAAAACACACTTGCACGTTCACTCTTGGTTTCAGCACTTAGCTTTCTTCACACACTTTTATCTGTCCTTAGAAGCTTCCTTTTATACTCATTCAGAGGATCTAAGAGAAACATCTTCATTGGACGGAATGAAAAGAAGAAGTCTTGTTGAAAAGACAACATAACCTTTTCTGCACTTTTCTGAAAAGCAGACTTGTCTTCACATGTGCAGAACTTTTGTCTTTTTACTTTG
Organism: Centrapalus pauciflorus; assembly: GCA_020465985.1. Lineage (NCBI taxonomy): Eukaryota > Viridiplantae > Streptophyta > Magnoliopsida > Asterales > Asteraceae > Centrapalus > Centrapalus pauciflorus. Next base: position 10,865 of record JAANYP010004493.1, on the reverse strand, counting down.
TCTACTGTTGCATTGCCTTTAACTAATTTAGGAATGTCAACTTTGCGTCTTTCTTCCTTGTAAAGGCCTATTTTGATATAAGAAAAAGGTCTGTCACCCTTTTTCAAATAACCTTTTGTCTTCATGTTACAGAACAGCTTGGGCAGGCTGAGCAGTTCTGTTTTCCACTTTGTCTTCGACTTTGTAAACTGATCTTGTAGTCAAAAACAATACATGATGACTTGGAAACATATTCCATAAAGTGTTTAGCCTGTTCACAAAGAACAGGTTCTGTTCACAAAGAACAGAACACTTTAAAATTGCCCAAGCTGCTCACCAGTGTAGAGCAGCGTAGACAGTTTATGTCCAGCCTGTTCAGCAGACAGAGCAGCTTGGACAAACTGTCTTAGTTGCAACACATGCAACATATAGAACAGCTTTAGACTGATATTGCAAATCATTTTCAGGTTTCAATAAGGCATATAACAGACCTTAAATTCAACCTTCAAATGCATCAACAGGTTTGATTATAAATCTCCCCCTCAGATGTAGAACAGGTTTGACTGAGGCCTTTTTGTGCCTAACAATCTCCCCCTATTTGCAATAACCAGTCTAAGCTGGTCTTATCAAAAATCATTATATATTTTTACAGTACATTTTGCTGAATTTAAATTACAACATTACAGTAAAGTAAAAGATCAGTTTATATATACACTGATTCTTGATTACATTAGAACAACACATGTTCTTACAAAAATACAACTAATGTACTGATGTATATTACAACTAATGTAAACTGAAATTACAACAAATGTAAATAAAGTACAACTGATGTACATTGGACTGTTTTAGATGGGAGCAAATAATGGTAAGCCTGTCCAACTAATGGACAGCTTCCATTCTTCACCTACCCAGATGGCAGGTGGACTTCATTACAATGGAAAAGGATCCTGAACCATCTTTTCCAGTTCTTCCCTTGTATCCTCAAGATCTTGAATTTCACTTCTTGTTATCATGAACTTGGGATCATTGAGCTCTCCTCTTTCATAGAAGCCTCTGAGCTGATCCCAGACGGCTGCTCTCCATTTGCTAGACTGCCTAAATGAAACTGCAAGTCTGAAGGCGACAAGCTGCCTCAGATCAACTTTGTACAGCTCTGAGGCTCTTTGGAAGCACTTTATCTGGGTTAGGGGATCTACAAAAAATGCCCCCAGCTCAGGTTCTTCAATAATCTTGCCATCCTCAAACTCTATTCCACTTGGCAGGCTATGATCAACTCCCTTCATTTCAATGGCATAGTCGCCCTGTTCGATCAGTGTAAGGAGTAGCTCCATCTCTGTGTCCTTCTTTTTTCTCCTGGCCTTTATTTTTTGATGTGTCACAAAGACACCTTCACTAATTTCCTTAGATATCAGGCCAAGATCCTTTACTCTTTCCATCAACTTCTTGACATATGCCCTGATTTGTTTAGCAGTTTCAGACTTTGATTCACTCAGGGCAACTGCCAGCTCAATCCACTCCCTGTATCCCATCTGTGCTACATCAGTGTGGTCATAAGTTTCCAATTCTGGGCCTGTTGCACCCATCCTTGTTATTTTAAGCTTCCACTGACTGCCTTTCCTTGATACAGGGACAGCTTTGACAATTGCTTCCTTGGCTAGCCTTCTTTCAGCAACATCTTGAATTTTTTTCCTAGCCAAGTTGTCAAAGTGATATTGAGCTCTTGCATAGGGTACTGTTGATTTGGTCACAGAGACCTGAGTACCTTTCTCTACTTCCCTTTCTTTCTCCCCTGCTGATTGTCTAGCAGCTTCCATTATTTTCTTTTGCACCTCCAAGGTAGACATTTTAATTTTCTTTGCTTCTTGGAGTGCAAAGGATTTAGCAGCTTTAGCAGATTCTTCTTCTTTTCTCAATTCCTCCAGAGCTTGAAGCTGTTCTTCTCTAAACTCAAAGTACTTGTGCATAGGAAGACCCATCTCTTTAGCCCTGGCCTTGTGAAATTGATATTCTGCCTGTTTCTGCTGCATGGGATCATCAGCTGCCTTTTCTTTTCCTTTAGTTGCTGCTGTAGTGACAGCAGCCTCAGGAATTTCCTCTTCTTCTTCTTCTTCTTCAGTTAGAATTAAGTGCCTCCTTTTACTGCTAGACCTGTCTTCAGGAATGACTTCCTCCCCCTTAGACTGAGCAGGGTTTGGAGAGACAGCCTGAGTAGGCATAGCAGCTTGAGAGGCACCTTCAGCTGTACCTGTTTCAAAGACATCTGCTGGCTGACCAGTGTGAGTTGCAGACACTGGTATCTCCTTAGGAGAAGAAGTTTTCTCCCCCTTAGACATAGTCTTCGAGGCAGATGACTTCTCCCCCTTTGAAGGAGATGAAGCAGCGACTTCAACACCTGGTCTGCCTGAAGACACAAAGTCAGCAGGCTTGCCAGCAGGTTTAGTAGAAGGTTTAGGACCAACAAGGCTAGTCACTAAGTAAGCCAAGTTATCCTTCACCTCAGTAAGCTGGGAAAGACAGGTCTGAAGAGAAGAGGAGTGGGAATCAGCTAGGGATGTGAGCTTAATAATATTTTCCCTGTCAGACGCTGTGAACAGTAGAGTTTGCAGCTGTGCAAGATGAAGTTCTAGAGAATCTTGCACATCAGCAAGATCTGATGACACAGAGTTTGATAGGGAGCCAATTAGAGTTTGTAAGCTAGCCAGAGTGGCTGGAAGGGTAGAGTTGCAAGAAATAAGAAGTTATGACAGCTGTTGGGAAATAGCTGTCATTGAGGACACAGAGTCCTGCTGAATGGAAAGAATAGAGGAGAGGGAGGTGGATACATTTTGCAGCTGAGCAGTGAGTGCTAACAGCTGTGGAGAGGGATCAGATTGTGGAGTGGTAGGGAAAGAGGCCTTGAACGAATCAAAGAACCCCTGAAGCTGTGCAGACATAGAGTCTGATATGATGGAGGGTAGAGAGTGCATGGTGTTTTCCAAAGAACCAACTTTGTTGGTCAGCAAAGAAAGCTGATCCTTCAAAGGCAGGTCTTTGGGAGATGGAGGTGTATGGGTAGATAGTTTTTAGTGGGTAGATGGAGAGGAAGATGATGAGGCTGGTGTTTGAGGATGTGATGGAGAGGGAAGAGGGACTTTGGACAGAAGCTCCATAGCCTGGGCAAAAGTAAGATGACCCAGTTTGGAGGGATCAAAGGGTCCTTCAGAAGCGGCTGTAGCTGCATCACCAGGAGAAGGGGATGATGTTTGGGGCCTTTCAGATGCTGCTTGTGTTGCAACACCCTCATGAAGACCAGTGTTGGTTCCCTCTGCAGTGCCTTGGTCTAAAGACACCTCATCATTGGGAGATGGGATATGCATTTCAACATCAGCAGTGGTGAAACCTGCTGATGGAATTTGCATGGAGGGAGCAGCCTCACCAGAGGGATGGTGTGATCCCTGAGGTTCATCAGCTTGGGATGTTGGTCCCTCAGCAGCTGTTTGGTGCAAAACAGCTGGATCATGGGGAGCAGAAGTTTGAGGCTGAGCTGCTGATTGGTCTATATCAGCAGCGTGGACACCTCGTGCAAACTCAGGGTGTGAGGAGATATGAGTGGGGGACAGTGTGGACACAGTATGGAGTGGAGAGGACTCCTGTCTTTCAATATCCTCAGCCTGTTGGGAGGCTGGGATAGTTGATGTGGGTATCTCCGTTTGTACAACTGGTTCCTGTTGGGAGGAACCAGAGGGTCTAGGCTGACTCTGGGTAGACTCAGATTGGAGTGAAGCAGGCTCCAAATGAGCTGAACCTTCTCCCAAAATAGGAGAGGCAGCAGGGGTTGCTTCTTTTTCAACAGAACCCTTTTGAGAGGGAACAGAGGAGGTGGTTGGTTTTGCTGATTTCTTTTTGGAGATGGATTTTCTGTGATAGAGGATGGATGGAGTGGGTGATTGTGGAGAGGAGAGAGGATCTGTTTGGACAGGGTGTGAGACTGGGTCAGGAACAGTGGGGCTGGCCTGTTCCATGGTCTCTTGTGCCACAGAGGCACCAGCCACAAAGGCTTCAGGCTCAACAAATGAACCAGGGTGAGGAGTCTGCTCCTCCTCAGCCACAGAGGCTAAAGGAACAGACTCAGGCTGAGCTGTTTTGGCCTTCTTTTTCACAGGCCCAGCTTCAGTTGCCAGGGTCCTTTTAACAAGCTTGGACCTGGCTTTGGATTTTGATACGGGAGCAGCAACTTCTGGATCCACCCTCACATCAGAGGGTCCTTCCACCAGACCTAACAGCCTCCTCATTGGTGTGGATAGAGGAGGCTCATTTTGCAGTACAGGAGTATGAAAAATTCTATTCCCTATGACAGGGAATGCAGCAGACTTAAGTAATGGCTGGGAATTGTATAGTTGCTCACCACAAACATGACTGAAAATGAGGCTCAGAAACCTGGGATAACGGACAGCAGCTGGTCTTGGCTCTTGCTGCACCAGGTTTCTCAGGTTCGAAAAGATCCACTTAGCCATGTCAAGAGTAGTCCCATCCACTAGCTGTAGGACTATTGGCACTTCATCTCTACTGAATTGGTCGAATGAACCAACTTTACTGCTGAAGCTCATCATCACAGAAGCAAACAGAAAGCAGTAAGTAGGAGACAAGTCCTTCCTGTACAATGTTGCTCCAATTTTGGGTTCTGCTACACCACAGAAGCGTAGCAGATTTCCCATTTGCTCGTTCTCAGGCTGGGGCAGATCATATGACTCAGCAACAGGCAGATAAAGAACCTCCCTCAGAAGATCAGCAGTTATCTCAATGGTTTGAGTCCCATTAAGAATAGTCCCTTTGATGACTGTGGTGTTGGGGTTGTAAGAACAAGTGTAACAGAATTCATACACCATCTCCTGGTACAGGACACCAGGAGTTGCAGTCATTGCATAGTTCAACGGATGAACTTGCAGAAATTCCACCATCTGATCGTAGCCCTTCCCCACATAGTTTTTGGGGATAGTGAGGTTGGCAACGTAGTTTGTGGGTTTAATGGTCAGCATTGTGGTGACTGATGAATGTTTGACAACATCATCACCAACGAACACTGGAAGAAAGGGATTAGGTCTGTGAGCCATTTGGGAATTTTGGAGGTTGAAGAAGCAAAGGACACTTAGTCGATTTTTAGGGTTCTTGAGGATTTCTGGAAATGATGAAGAAAATGAAACAGTAGTTTGGTATTTATAGGATTTGAATGTGAGTGTGTATGAGAGAGAAAATTTTGGGCGCTTTGATTTAAAAAAGTCGTTAACGGAAAACGGAACGGTTGTCCATGTCAGACCGTTTGTCAGACCACTTGATTTCTGTTTAATCACTTACACACGTAATCCACATTATCCGCAGTAATTAAGTTAAATAAAACATTAATTAAGTAACTTAATCTTGAAGAAAGGTAATTAAAATTTTGGGTCTAAGCTATTGGTCAACCCTGTGATGACCAAAGCCATCACAAGCTGTTCAATCTTCAAGCTGTTCATTTTTCAAGCTGTTCCTCCAGCCTGCTCTCCTTTGTAAGAGCAGGTTGTGTTCAATAGGATAACAGGTTACAAGAGAAAAACTTGTAAGACAGCGTGAAGGAATGGACAGGTTGAGGATTGAACCATCAGAGCAGGCTGGACGAATAAACTGATTTTGTTCAGCCTGTTGTATGCTCAAGCTGTTCAAGTTTTTCAGACAAATGACTAAGTACAGATCATGAATAACCTGTTCTGTCTAAGCTGTTCTGAGAAACTTGAGCAGTGTGAAACATACAGATTTTTAGACCTTTGAGAAACACTTAGTCACTCTTGTTTAACATGCCCAGCTTGCTGACAAGGTAATTAAACCTTGTTTCATCCAGAGGTTTGGTGAAAATGTCTACAAGCTGTTCATTTGTGGAAATGAAACTTACCTCCACATTACCTTTCTGAATGTGATCCCTGATGAAGTGATGTCTGACTTCAATATGCTTTGTTCTGGAATGAAATACTAGATTGTTGGAGATGGCTATGGCACTTGTATTATCACACAGAATAGGAGTTTTCCTATACACAAGGCCATAATCTTCAAGCTGATGTTGCATCCACAGAATCTGTCCACAGCAGCTTCCAGCAGCAATGTACTCAGCTTCAGCAGTAGAAGTGGACACTGAATTCTGCTTCTTGCTACTCCAACTGATCAACTTTCCACCAAGGAGTTGACATCCACCTGTTGTGCTTTTCCTGTCTAGCCTGCAGCCTGCAAAATCAGAATCTGAATAGCCTGTTAGTTCAAGGCTTGAGTCTTTGGGATACCAAAGACCCAAACCTGGTGTACCCTTCAGGTATCTGAAGATTCTTTTAACAGCAGCTAGATGAGATTCTTTGGATCAGCTTGGAACCTAGCACATAGACAGGTGGCAAACATAATATCAGGTCTACTAGCAGTTAAGTATAGCAAGCTCCCAATCATGCCTCTATAAGCTGTTACTGAAACAGCTTTACCACTGGCATCAGCATCTAATTTTACATTAGTTGCCATTGGGGTTTTTATTGGAGAACTTTGATCAAATTTGAACTTTTTCAATAGATCTAAAGTGTACTTTCTTTGATTTATAAAAATTCCAGTTGAGGTTTGTTTAACCTGTAATCCTAAAAAGAAAGTCAGTTCCCCCATCATACTCATTTCATACTTGGATTTCATGAGTAATGAAAAATTCTTGCATAGCTGCTCATTAGTAGAACCAAATATTCTATCATCCACATAAATTTGAACAAGCATAATGTCAGATTTCACTTTCTTTATGAACAGTGTAGTATCCACTTTACCTATGGAATACCCATTGCTCATAAGGAACTCAGTAAGAGTGTCATACCAGGCTCTAGGGGCTTGTTTGAGACCATAGAGAGCTTTGTCCAACTTATAGACAAAACCTGGATGTTGTTCATTTTCAAAACCTGGAGGCTGCTTGACATAAACTTCTTCCTGCAGCTTCGCATTTAAAAATGCACTTTTCACATCCATTCGAAATACCTTAATACTCTTATGAGCAGCGTAGGCTAGATACAAACAAATTGCTTCTAGCCTGGCCACTGGAGCAAATGTTTCATCATAATCAATTCCTTCCTCCTGTCTGTAGCCCTGAGCAAACAGTCTTGCCTTATTTCTAATGACATGACCTTGCTCATCCATCTTATTCCTGAAAACCCATTTTGTGCCAATTATAGTTTTACCTTTAGGAGCAGGGACCAGCTTCCATACATTGTTTCTCTCAAACTGATTGAGCTCTTCTTGCATGGCAGTGATCCAATTTGCATCTTTTAGTGCTTCATCAACCTTCTTTGGCTCCATAAGTGAAACAAAACTAGAGAACATACAAAAGTTCCCTAAGCTGTCCCACCGTGTTTGTATCCCTTTGTTGATGTCACCAATTATTTGATCATTGGGGTGACACCTGATCCACTTAGGATCATTTTTCAATGATGATTCTCCTGAGTTGTTAACATCTTCAGCAGGTCCTGTTGAACACTCCAAGATTTTCAGACACACTGTTGCTGAGCCTGTTCACTTGTTGAAAATGTCTGACCAGTTGAAATATCAGGCAGAGGAAACTGGGAAAATCACATTGATAGGTTCTGGACATGCAGTTGTAATTAAGTCAGTAACATTTATTCACACGGGTGTATTGAATACATCATTCATCATGTCCATCATGATTAACAGGTTCCAACACTGGGTTTGTGTATTGGAAGCTTTTGAGTCCTCTTCACTTGTTTAATGCATAGAATCATCAAAAGTTAAGTTTTCCTGAAACTATTCAGGAAAGCTTGGTGGAAGCATTCTGGAACTCTTCAAAGGTGACATTGATAGATTCATCTATCACCTTTCTTTTGTTGTTGTATACTCTGTAGGCTTTGGAGATAGCAGAGTAGCCAACAAACACACCTTCATCAGCTTTAGGTTCAAACTTTGACAGCTGTCCCTTTGATTCAGAATGAAACAGGGACATCCAAACACATGGAAATAACTGACATTTGGCTTCCTCCCTTTGAGCAGCTCATAGGGAGTCTTGTTGAATCTTTTCACCACTAAGGATCTGTTTTTGGTGAAGCAGGCAGTGTTAACAGCTTCAGCCCAAAATGATGAAGGTAAACCTGATGCACACAGCATGGTTCTGGTAGCTTCAATGAGAGTTCGGTTTCTCCTTTCAGCAACTCCATTTTGTTGAGGAGTTCTTACTGCTGAAAAGTTTTGAGGAGAAACCTGTTCTCTTCACAGAAGGTTCAAGAGTACTGTTTCTTGAACTCAGTACCCATGATCACTTCTAAGCTGCTTTACTTGGCAGAGTTCAGCATTCCATCTTTTTGACAAAATCCAATAATCTCTCTAGCAGCCTCTCCTTTGCTCTTCAGAAAGATCACCCATGTGTACCTGGAGAACTCATCAACCATTACAAGAGTGTATCTTCTTCCTCCTAGACTTGGGACATTCACAGGTCCAAACAAGTCCATATGGATCAAGAAGAGTGGAGTATCAATAGAGAAATTGTGTTTGGATTTAAAAGATGTTTTTTTCTGCTTGCCTTTCTCACAAGCTGTGCATAATCTATCTTTGGCAAAAGTCATAGAAGGCAAACCTGTCACCAACTCTTTCTTACAGAGTTTGTTGATGTTCTTGAAGTTCAGATGTGACAGTCTTCTGTGCCAGATAGGCCAGTTTAGATTCACTTGTTTCTTGTGAAAGGAAACCAGGGGGGGGGAGGGCGGGGGTATGAAAAGGGTTTTAGTTGTGGTGTCAGCAGAATGCATATCCACACATTATACACATTTCTTTCTTGAGCACATAGCACAACTTGCCTTGGGACCAATATGTAAACCAGGTGCTTCATCAATTTAACCTTGTAGCCAGCATCACACAGTTGACTTATTGCTACAAGGTTATGTTTTAGCCCAACCACATAGGCTACTCTATAACACTGCAGGCCACCAGCTTTAAGAGTTCCCATATCCCTCAGTGGATCCCTGTACATTGTCACCAAAGGTTGACTTTGCCCTTTTTCAGGCCTGAGATCACTCAGCAATTCTTTACAACCTGTCATGTGCCCTGAGCAGCCACTGTCCAAGTACCAAACCTGGAAAGGTTGTTTTTCCTGCAGAGTGATAAGAGAATTATTAGTTATTTTTAGGGGAACTCATCACAGAGATGAGTTCTCCTACTTCATCAACATTTGTTGATGGACTTGAAATATCCACACTAATATTCCCTATTTGAATGGTATCAGCTTGAATACCACTCTCAGTGACTGTGACATTTCCAACACTGCTTGTGACAGCTGTGATGGAAACAACAGAGTCAACAGGCCTCATGTCCTTAGATTCAGGACAATCCTTGGCCAGATGTGTCTTCTTCCCACATTTGTAACATTTTCTCTTTTTAGGATTTTTGGAAGAAGATCTTTCAGAAACACATTCTGAGTTATTTTTGTTGATTCTATCAGCAGGTTTAGCAATTCTATTACTTTTTGATGAATCAACAGCTTGGGTGGAGAGTTCAATAGCCACAGCTTTGGCTGTCTCTTCTTTCCTCCTTTTGGGAGGACAGATGTCAAAGACAGAAGCTTGATTGGCTTTTGAGCTTCCACAGGTTTGGAAAACTTATTCCCAATTATCTCAGTTTGAGAAATGGCTTTGCCTTTGCCCCTACTAGATTGTGATTTATGCTGCCTATCAGCATACTCACTGTGTCTGGTTTTGAGAAGCTTATTTTTATTTAAAACCAGTTTACCACTATGATTTGAAAACTTATTTGAAATCACAGCAGTTTTGTTTTCAACATGAGATTTACCCTTGTTGGAAACAGGCTGCTTACCTTTTGAAAACTTGTTTTCAAAGTGTTTAGCATCAAAAGGATTAACATGCTTTTTACCATCAGCTTTGGACTCAGAACCTGTTTTATCAACAGGTTTAGTATCCACAACTTCAGTTTGGACATGTTTTCCTTTCTTTTGCTTGTGTGAACCAGCAAAGCACTTAGCATACTGACTTGATGGAGAACAAATTCCAACATCAGCTTTTGAGCTAAATTCACACAAGCTGTCAGTGTTTTGAGGCCCGACAAACCTATTTGTTGAGATTAGTTTACCATTCACATTTTGAATGAATGTGTTTGGAAGTTCACCAAGAGTGGATAAATCTTCTTTCAGATTATTGATCTCAACAATAGAAGCTGCTGTGTCAAGATCCCCTCCAAGATAGGCTTGGATTTGTGCAGGGATCTGTTGACTTGTACAATGACTGACTTTTTGTGCAGATTGGCACAAAGAGTCAACTATCTTTTGAAGCTTAGCATGCTTTATATCTGTTTCTCTCTTTTCTTCTAGTAAAATAGAGTTGATGTGTTTTAATTCATCAAGCTCAGTTTCCAACTTATGGAAACTGTCCAGTTTACTGGATTTAGTTTTAAGATCAGTTTTAAGTTTAGAGATTTCAGATAGTAAAGCATCATGCTTCTCAATAGCAGCTTTTAGATCAACAAGCATATATTCAAACATTTTAACTTTTTCTTCGGAACTGTAAGCCATAAAATTTTGTACCTTATACATCATAGTAGGATTCCAGTTCTCTAAGCTGCTGAAGGCTTCAGCTTCAGCCATATCTTGTTTGAAGCTGCTTGTTGATGGGACATCAGTGTTGGCCATCAGACATTGATTGTCTTCTTCATCAGACGATGAATCAGATTCCTCCCAATCACAAGTCTCTGCCATAAGTCCCTTTTGGCGGTTGGAACCCACTGAGTTTTCCAACTTCCTCAGCTTAGCCATGGCCATAAGGTACTTAACCTTATAACCATCATCCTTGTTTGTCTTGTATGGTTTGGATGACTGACCAACAGCTTTTGACACACAGTCAGCAGCT